>JAHZMY010001930.1:0-10395 GCA_027743915.1 Seira sanloemensis | reverse complement strand
AAGGAGAAACTTGATCATTCTCAATTTCTCATCTTGCTCAGCCCAAATCAGCGTTCCTTTTTGTGTAAAAATTTAGGGGAGAGAATGAGTCGTAATAAGTAATAAATGCTGATAACTTGGAAGATGCTTCTTCAGGCAGTTTTTAATTAGAAATGGGCTATAAGGCTCGCCTTTTACTTTAAAGCATCGTCTAGAAAAGACAGATATGATTATGCAAGGGAAGAGAAAGTTGGCCGGTTTTCAGTGGCTATACATGTGAAAATGATCAAGACTGCACAGAAATTGAGTTGTAAAGGAAGATATTCCTTTGAATTAAATTCTCATCAAAATAGAAAATCTGTTGACATCAATGTCAAAGCAAAATTAGCTTGGAAATCATTTTCTTTACACTCATTTGATGTATGCCATTTTACGATGACGAGTCTATTCAAGACAGAGTGTAACAGAAAGAAAGAGGGCGTCGCTATACATATGAGGCGCTTCGGAAGCATATCTTCAAATCTTTAAATAGATTAAATTTATAGTAGAGTTTTTGGGAAAAGGTGAGGCAAGCAAAACTTTTAGAGGAAGCAGGTGTAATTTAAAACTTTAGCCGGAAATTATTATTTATTCCATAATGGAAAGTAGGGCAGGATATTGCTTCGCAAATTCCGTATCAAACCTAGGTGAAAATGTCAGAGTGTGATAAAAGCTCTCAAATCTTTAAGGTCTTTATAATTTTCCATCAGACTAATCCAAGAAAATCTGATGCAAAACTCTCGCAAAATTTCCAAGTATTGAAAAAGGTCACAGATTAGTAAAATAATAAAAACATTCTGCACTTTTACAACATCTAATTTTTTATGTATTTATAAATACAACTCATTTGCTAATGAAGGTGGATTGTAGAATTAATGACAATGTCATACCTCCAAGACAAAATTTTGCATTCGTTTCATTATATCCACGTTAAAGCTAGTTAGTTTACTTTCTCCATAATTATAAAAGTGGAAAAAAGATGAGACACGCTGGTGATAAAAAGCACTATGCACTATCAAAAATTTTTACAAGACTGTTTTTGGCTCCAACAGTTTTTTCTCTCTCTTTTTTAAGAGGAAGCAAGAGTAAGTTCTAAACTCCTCTTCCCTTTCCCCTTTTCTGCTGATGATGAAAATGATAGCAACAGTCATTTATTTCTGCTTGCTCATTGAGCACCCAAGAAGAAAAGGGCGAGAGACGAAAGACGAGCTTCTTTTGGTCTCCACATAGAGATTGCATAAAATGTATTACAAGAAATCTTTGAGCCTAAGAAATAGGAAGACGTGCTTATCCTATCCTCTACTTTAGACCAAGACCAAGACGAGGAGGAAAAGTTAAGTGGGACATTATGGGAGCAGAGTTGTGGAGGAAGCCAAAAAAAAGTAGGTAAGAGGAAGGTAGCGCTCTGCTTTCCCTCCAAAATACCATATCCTTAAATTTCAAATGGAAGGATCATATTGTCATTGCACGTACATTTATGTGCATAATAAATGGCTCTTTACGGCGGCGGTGAGAAGGCGCGTAGAAACACGGGCGATTTGCCTTTTTCACAAACTTTCTCCTTTCTCTGAAAGTGAAATTCACCTGCAAGGAGCAACCTACATACGTACATGGATATGAGACAGTCAAGGATGACTGGCTGGATCGAACAAGGAATGGCTGCATGCATAGCTTCCTCCGAAATAATTATACAAATTATGTGTCACATTATGTAAATATGGCAGATAGTTCCGGCACCTTTAAAGAATGACAATGCTCCCGGGCTAACCTCTCTCTGTCATTCGGTTTTTACATGCAAATTGCAATGCATATTGGGACTAAAACGGGCTGGGAAATTGTGTGAATTGACTATACTACTGACCTACATGGAGAAAACTTTCTTGACTTTGATAAATATGCTTCGAAAGAGAAAGGAACGTGACGCGACTGACTACATTCCTATTTGAACGTGGTATTCAGAGCATGATCAAGCATTGTTTTTTCATATACAACTTGTTTGTGCTCCGAAATTGCATGTGCGATGTTGATACTACGAATGAATAGAAATGTGGGTTCACCATTAGAAGCATTTTTAAATAAACAAAATACTACCTAAAGCTAACCAAATTGCTTTAAACCCCGATTCGAAAGAAATAACTATTTGCTCAATTATATTTGCTTGAAATTGGATTCTTACTACCTACATATGTATATATGTAGATATACATAGTAATGTGCTGTGGTAAAGTTTAATCTAAAAAACACCATTAAAAATGACAATTCTCAAAAACAAGCAAACTATTTTCGGTGAAATATGTGCTTACATACATGTCATTTTCTGAAATGTGAATATAATTCATATTAATACATTCTCTCCGGAAAAGTTTTATATCTAGGATACAACACGGGTATCTCTGCCCTTTTCTTTGAAATCTTTTATTAATCCTTTACCAATTTCCTTTCTTGAATGAAAAATAGAATTTGCCCAAACATTATTGATTAGTCTTTCCTAGACAAAATTCGAGTAGGCAAGCATGAAAAACATTTTATCAAAAATAGACATTGTTTTTTAGCAATCTATTTCAATTTATATGGACGTGAGTATAACTTTTATACTTTCACTATAAAATGACCTACAAGTCATTGCTACCTGCGCAGAACCAGCCTCGTTCAAATTTCCCACTTGAGACATGACGTGATGGAGTAGCTTCCTACTTACAAGAGTACAGCGTTATCTTTATGAACCAGAAACACCTAAATTGTATTTACTAATTAACATTCTCTTATTTCTTTCCACCTGTTCATTTCGCTTCCTGTACCAAACTCAGTGTTTCAACCTACATTTTTGCTTTATCGTGTCATCATAAAAATTACTGAAACTAATTTATAGGACGCACAAATAAATAGGCTTATTATAAAACTCTTCTCTATCTACGTTTTAATGTGCGTGTAAATATCTGTACATGTATTATTGCCTATAACGTATGCTGGTATGTAGATATGCACTCAACCCCAAAGTTTACAGCTTACTAAAAGTTCACCCAAAAGTTTTGCCTCACGTTAATGATTTTACTGCGTGAAAAGATAAAATGAAACTTTCTCCAGTACATGGGTGGAAACAGATTTCTGTTCACTCTGAAACGCATAAAAAATATTGAGAGGCTGTAAATGACCTCCTTTTCCAGGAATTGCTGCCACTCAGACTTAGAAAAGATACTTACAGGTGGAATCCGCGAGATAATTTATTTTTCAAGAACTATACATAATTTCATATGCAAAAAGCTCGGTGGATACCTTCTAGTTATCCCCTTCAAAAATATTTACCTATTTACAGTTTCATATCCTACAAGGATTGAGTGAGTATCGCGGCAGATATACAAAATTAATATGGGATAGAGCCTTCATCTTCATTTCTTGGAAAGAGTTTCTTCTTCTTCGTCTCCACACAATAGAGCGGATGTGAGAAAGAAAGTATAAAAGGAAAAAAATGGATAGAATAATGGGACATTGCATGGCACATTGAGGATTTGAGTTGTTCACATTTTCTATTCAAATTGTAATGATAATAATGTACTACTTCCTTGATGTCATTGCCCATTCCTACTTAGGTATTAGGCGCATCTTTATCCAACTTCATTAAAGGAAAAGAAGAGGAAGTGGTATGATGATGCTTGAAGAAAAAAACTATAGCCTCTTGAGCTAAATCCACTCACGTGCTTTATGTATGTACATAGGCATGTTCTTCTCTACATATTGCATCCTTAATACTTTATATCTCACTTTTCTCCATTGAAATGATTACGCTTTTGCCTGATTTGTCGCATCCAATCGGTACATTGAATTCAATATTGTGGGAAGAGAAAGGATAAAAGTAGGGGGGAATGGCTCTGATCGCCATTTCATTCCGTGCTTATTCCGCCTCCTTACATTTTTTTCCCTTTAAAATTTCAATGGGATCTCATATAATAATACGGCCATATACAATGGCTATACGTATTTTTTCATCGAATACAATGAATTCCTGGAATGGATAAAAATCAGCAATTTTCTTCCATCACTTCCGTCTAACTGCCTCCTCCTCTCTTTGTACACGTGAGAGTGAGAACTAGGGCATACATGACGCAAGATAATAGCAAATTTGTTAGCACACACATACACACAAGCCTAACCTTGCTACCGAAAAAGTGAGGTAGCAAATTTTTCGTATTGTCCTGAATTTAGCCAGGGCCAATTCTGAATCAGGTTTATAAATTCCTATGATTACTTTTCTCCAAAATCAACCAAGAGAAAAGTCTGAAATAAGGGAGTAAATATGTATGTAAAATGTGTAACTATTCAATACAAAAGGGAGATAAAAATGGTTGTAAACAAACCTGCTCGAAGCTGGACATCCCGACTAACGATGGTCCCCACTGAATTGGCAGCAATACATCTGTGAGAAAAAAAACACAAAGGAAGGAGTAAAATCAGTGAAAAGACGATTCTCAGAAACCAATGTAGGCTCTCTCTCTCTCTCTCCCCAACAGAGAAAAAGGAAACGAGGGGACTTAAATTTGCGAAAAAAGTTCGTTGTCACAGAAGGAGGAAAATGCATTCCGGACATCCTTTTCTGGTCAAGTTAAGCCGGCATTAGAGATAAAGGCCTGAGATGTAGATGAATGGGAAGGCCTTTCCTCCTCAAGTCGATGGGCAAATGTATTAGAAATACATATTACGGGTAAACATGATGTCCAACTTTTTCATAAAATGGGATAAGGGTCGGTCCTCGAAAATGAATTCCAACCGTATGATGATGGCAGCGGTCATTGGAGAAAAGCCAGTGGAAATGGAAAGAAGAAGTTTCTTTTTAAAGAAAGAGAGAGGGAAAGGATTTTTTTTCGTGGGTAGTGGGTACGGCATTGTGTACACAAGGGATTTACTTAACGTTAGTCTTTTTAAGGAATAAAGATTGTGTAAGTAGTAGTAATAATAATAACATGGATGGGTCCTACTTCACAAAGCTTTCAAACTAAACGAACAACAAAACGGATGTGGAGGAGAAAAAAGCTGCTCTAGCAATTTTCTTTGGACCCTCTCTTTCAATTCAATCCGCTCTTCTTCTTTTTGGTGAAGTGGTGCAAAAAATAGCGAATGTCTTCCCCCTTCAGGTTTTTTTACTTGATTCTATGAGAAAAATTGAGAGGGAAAAGCTCACCTGTAAGTTACAGAGTGGACATCAGGGCGGAAGGACTCGGCAGGAAATGGGGCAAAGACTAATGAACCATCGGAAGCTGAAAAGTAGCGAAGTCTGGGTACTTCACTCAATGGACTCCCATCGCCAAGTGTCCACTGAATTGTGGGCTCTGGCCTTCCACGTGCTGAGCAATTGAGCCGAACTCCAATCTCATTAATGAACTCGACTTTGGACGGTGGCTCATCTGTAAATGCTGGACCTTCTTCGTCGTACATACAATTCAAACCTGGAATTAGAGAGAAAAATAGGGATGGGATTAGTCGAGAAAGAAAGTGAATGAATAGGCCTTTTGTTCATTTAAATATCAGAGAAAGCTACAAACATTCATACATTCTCTTTTTAAAAAATAACGATAAATCGACAAATTATCCAGAAGCCAGACTTTGTTCCAAAATGTATATGTAAAGATATGGATGTGTGTTTTTTTGCCACACATCTCATCAAAAACCTGTGCGTTTCAATCATGCTCAATTATACAGTGACATATATCAAATGGCCTTTTCTGCCACATTGATGCCTAATGTGCTGTGATAGGAATTTCGTTTTATGAACCAATACATCTGCTTAGTTGACCATGACATGCTGGGCGACGTTAATACGTTTGACATTCGTATTCAAACCTCAGGTCTTTCCCTAAAAACAAACTTAGGTATGTACCTATTTGCGTTCTCTCCTAACATTGAACATATCCCCGTTGTAAAATCTCATGAAAACGTGAATCTTCTGCATGCGTATGTACTAATATCGATGGTTATTGTAAGTAAGTATCTCGAGCTCATTTTCTGTTTTGAAATGCAGCAGGAACTGATGCATTAGTGGCAATTAATGTGGAGGGGAAAGGTGCATTACCAAGTTTCACTTTGTACATGATATCGCTTCACACATGCCTTCCTTCTGTTACCCCTTCTGAGAAGAAAATGTTACATGATTCCAGGCACGTTCACCCCTGTAATATAAGGGTGTACTTTGTGCATGAGCTGAGCAGCAGACCGTAAAGAACTTTTAGTGCTTTCAAAGGCACGAAAAGCTGCAAAGCAAAGTCAAAGCTTTTATATATTTCTTGTATCAATGAATTTTATGAGATGGAGCTTTTAGACACATCCAAGAAAGTGCATTGAGATCAAAATAAAAATTGGCATCTTTTTACGAATTTGACGATGTTACAGGGAAATGAAAGTTCAGCGGGTTGTATCTCATACTTTTAGGGCTTTTTGGTAGCGTCGGGGCATGTCAGTGGGCACGACGGGTACAAGAATGATTTGGAGAGGTCCGCAAAGCGTTCAACGTTTCTTTTAATTTCTGGAGTTTGCTTCCCTTCAAGAATTAGATGACAATCCAAGAAGTTTATAATAACCATGTACAAGTTTACTTGAATATAACACTGCATTTTTGATGGATAATTCAGACATTTTTAGGTACGCGAACTTTGACATTTCTACTTTCAGGTTAATTAATCCAATGAGAAGAAATGCTTTTTCATGCAATTAAGCAATATTCCTTTGAAAATTTAATTTGAAAGTTCAGCGGGTTGTGTCTCATACTTTCAGGGCTTTTTGGTAGCGTCGGGGCATGTCAGTGGGCACGACGGGTACAAGAATGATTTGGAGAGGTCCGCAAAGCGTTCAACGTTTCTCTTAATTTCTGGAGTTTGCTTTGTTTCCAACCATGAAAAATAGATGACAATCCATGAAGTTTATAATAACCATGTACAAGTTTACATGAATATAACACTGTATTTTTGTTGAATAATCCAGACATTTTTAGGTACGTGAACTTTGACATTTCTACTTTCAGGTTAATTAATCCAATGAGAAGAAATGCTTTTTCATGCAATTAAGCAATATTCCTTTGAAAATTTAATTGTCTCCGCTGTAGTTTACCGGATGCTTGTCTCCGTGCATATGTAGATATAAATAGATGGCATTGCTCTATAAGATATTTGGAAACACGCTGTTTGTGTTTTCTACGGTCAGAATAGGTAGTAGTAATAGGTAAGGCTCATGGCTAGTTCCATGTTCCATCACAACAGGACAAAATCATTACATATTTTACAATTTTGCTCCTCGCTGTGGGCCCTGCCGGCCAAGTTTTTCCTTTCAAGAAGTGCGATTACAACTAACATGACATATTTATGCAAGTTGTAAATGTAACGATCTCAAAGTTTTTCTTCTCTCTCTCCTCACTATTTTTCTCTGTCGTACGATTTTTTCCCTTCTCCTGTTTTTCTTCTGCCTCCTATACTTTTTCATCGTGTTTTTGTATTGAATATCCGGATGACTTGATCCATATTTCTAGAGATCTTCTCTCTTCCCATTTTTCCAAGATTGTGTAAAAGGAAGAGATGGGATAGAAGAGCGCGGGTGAAATGGGCAAACAAGACGACGCATCTTTATAACCATGCATGAATGAGCACAATGACTACTTTTCTGCTCCTTTCTATTTGCTTTCGTATGCATTTTCTGTCGTCCTACTTGACTACTAGTCTCTTAAGGAGAAATTCTCAATTTTTTACTCGCCCTTCATAGCGTCTCTTTCTTACTTTCTCTTACTGTATTATGTAGTACCTTACATGATAATGTAATTGTATACATCGCACGTAGTCAGCATGGGTATGCATGCTTATGCCCCTTCTGTCTTGTCTTCTTCCTTGGAAAGGAAGACGTACGTATACCTATTATATAATACTACTACACTCACGCATATCTACATATGGGGAAAAACTGGATTCGAAGTAGATCATCCTAATACGTGTATGTACACAGACCCCCGCATGTCAGACAAAATATATAAACCTGGAGTCGTGTTATTACAGTTTTGGCACCAAAAATGGAACCCAGGCGGAAATCTGAAAGAGAATATTATGAAGCCATGCAAAATGAATATGTCATTTTAAAGTGTTTTGGTACAAAAATACGTAGCTCTGACTTCATTTCCCAGAGATTCAGAGAAGCTTGGAGAATTTGCAAGAAGCGTACAAAACAAGTATGTACATACGTTTCATAGTTTTCGTGCGTCGATGCTCTAAATATTATTCCGTGGGTTTTGAAGACATTTGCCTATTTACATTTTGGTTTGTGTCGGTTTGTCCCAAATTATTACAAATATTAGATTTCTGTGCGGGCGGATGCGGACTCTCTGTGGCTTCTAATAATGATGCTCAGAAGAAAATGATACAAATGTAATTTGTTTATCTAATAATTCCCTATATAGTATATTAGATGCCTTGAATCAGCTTCTTTGCGTTCAAGATAATTAGGAAGTTAAAATTAAGAAAATTGGAATTAATTTAATAGTCGTGCTTGCTAAAATGCCACCAAATCCAATTTCCGACAAAGAATTATATACTAGGTATACGAACTTATCTTCCTTTATAAATAAAGACAACGAAACGCCTAGATTTTCTCTATCATACACCATGCCTTTAGTTTTTTTTCAAAATCAATCATAAATTCAAATACGAATCCAAGAAATCTGAGAAGCTGCACCTGAAAAAATATAAGTAATCGATGTTGCATTCCACAAGACTCTTATAACTGATCCAAGAATGTGCAAAATATGAACGATTACCTGCGATATTAAAACCTCGAAACCACAGGCTACCTTCTTTTTCACCGTCCAATCTGATAAATGTGAAATCGCGTTCAAGCAGAAACGGATTGTAGTGTAATGTATAATGCATTTTTGTGAAAGCGATCTCTTTCTCTCTCCAGCGCTCCCATTCCTTTCCTTGCCTTTTTTTGAGCGAAAGATAACGTGAGAAAAGCGTGTAGAGAAAATGAGCAGCCACCCATGAAACAGAATATTTTTGCAGTTATTCTCTCACACCCTGCTACTTTTTTATTGCAGTTATATTTTTTACAGATGTCGTATGGGTGAACCATTAAATATATCGGGCATTATCTTTTTTCCAACTTTTTTTTGTACGGGGACGACGTGGGCGCAAAAAATCATTAGGTATTCTTGTCTCCTGACTCGAAGCACAAAGTGCTTCTCTCTTTTTTTCTAGAGAAAAAATGTGCAACTTTTTTTCTCCATCCTCCAAGTATGAGGTAATTTCATGCATGAAAATAGTAAAGAGAAATCCTCTATTGGGAAATCTTTCTCCACCTCCTCTTTGATTCCGATCGTGATGGTCAAGCATAATACTCGTTGGGCGCATTCTCTTCATTTTTAAAAGCAAGTCGACTCGCACCGAATTTGTTGAGCGAGGTACGTGATTTTCCTCCCATCACGAAGTCATACATAGGAAGAAAAAAAGTGTATCGGAAGAAAGTTGAGGCGATCAACCGGGCTAAGTTGGCTTCATTTTCTAGACTTGAGAAGGCCCACGGCCTCGGCTACAGACTTTAGGCGGAAGAAAAGGCTTACGGAAGAAGTTCAGGGCTCACGTCATAAGATTAAGAATTGGCAAGGAGGAAGGACATGTGAAGGCGTAAAAATTAGAAAAGTTACTAAAATATTCCGCACATGACTTAACCGCATGAGAATTTACGAATGAGGAAATCTTGGCTCACACGAGTGAGAAAAGCCAAACAAGTCTTGATTACTTTGTTGAGATAAGCTGCAATAATTATTATCAGGCCATAAACAGTTTTGCCCCTTTTCGTGATCCAAATTTCTTTGGAGATTTTGCGTGGAGGATTTACATGAATTCAATTTATGCCTTTCAATCAGCAGGATGGATTTGTTATAGAAAATACATAGAGTTTTGCTAAAATGTTAATATAAATACATACTTTGATTGCGTGGGGCCTTAACCTAGTAGCCTTCAAACTACTTACTTATGAACAGAGCTGGTTTACGCGGATTTTAGAAAAGGATTTCTTCCTCCCAAAGATATTGGCAATATGGTGAAAAGTATGTTTCAAATCTCGTGTGAGAAGATTGGGCCAAGTAAAATCTAGGCAAGGTAAAGAAACTTGAGCCTAATAAAGTTTGGTCGGAATTGACTTCTCTGGTGCTCCCAAAAGACCACTACACACTAGCTAACCCGATTTCAAAAGCCTTTTCCTCCTCCACTCTTGTATCTCAGTTCATTGTTCAACGACTCTGTATTCCAGCATATGAATGTAAATATGCAGAGTTTATGGGAGAATTTAGCCAATATATATTTCTCTCTCCCTTGCATTTCCCTACTTTGAAAATGAAGTTGGCTCGAAGAAGAT
>JAHZMY010001929.1:0-10838 GCA_027743915.1 Seira sanloemensis | reverse complement strand
ATTGATGAAGCGGAGGTTAGTTAAGAGATGAAGTTGTTCTCATGCATGCTTTGGGGACATTATCAGTCACAAGCAATAAATTTTGTCGCCTGAGTCTGATTTCTATGAAACATGATCATTCCACATTCCATTTTATGTATCTCAAGATGTGTTAGTTGAAATGATATTGTAATCAAGGACATATTTGAGAATTAGACGCACTGGGCATAAATAACAGGAAGGTAAATACTATCACTTTCACTTATCGTTCTTTGTATTTATCTAAATATAAAGGTGTCCTTATGTGACGGAGCATATAAATACAGACGCACTATGATGTACTTTTGCTTTTCTTTGTGTAAAATATTTTTGGTGGGATCATCACTGAAATATTACATATGGATGATGGAACTACCTGGCTTACAATTACAAATCAACTGGTTCTTGTATATCTGGGTGATGGAGTTACAATGTGTTGCAGACAATGACTTGTAATTGAGCTCAATATTCTCAAATAATAGGTGGCACAGGAGAACTTAAGTTTAAATCATGTTAGCTTTAACCCGCCCTCACACTACGTGCCTTCATCCAGATTCCTCGGATTTGGGAGTGAGAAAAGCCGATATTTGTAGGACGCTAAGGTCACATTCATCATCATCATCATTATTATCATCGCAGAAAAAGAAAATGTAGTTTGGAGAGAAAACACGCACCAGATGGATTCACTCACTTTAACCCAGGGAAACTTTCTCATTTCTTTCCGAGAAAATTCATACTCTACACATTTGTCCTTGTGAATATAATATTCGCCAAATTATCTCCGTATTAAATATGAGACTTGTATAAGATGGAAATTCACGGTGTGGTCAAAATGACTTTTCTCAGAATGGCGTGATTCAGAAATCACGTATTTTTCCTTGCAACAAGGGATTTAGTTGAAGCTGGCAAAAAATTGCATTGTTTTATTTTGTGTACAGGATAATAAAAAGTCCTCCTTTTGCTCTATCCAATAAAATGATTAGCAAATGAGATAAGCGAAAACTTGACTTGTTCGTTTACCAGTCGAGTCCAGGAGGGGAGGTTTTCACACTGATTGAATTTTGACTATGTTGAAATGGAGTAAAAAGGCAGGAAATTCCAAAATCCCCTTTTAGTCTTCCAAGTGAAGAGGAAGTAAGTTCTTACGAAGCCATGATAACGATAATTTACGAAGGAAATGAACATCGAGAGCCCAAAAAAAGCTTAAAGAAAAGTTGTATTGTAGAAGAATATGCCACGCAGTTTAGAAAAAGGTCATATCACCCTCCGCAATCTCCTACTATTATAGACAAAGAGGAAGAGTTGTTTGAAAATTTTGAAATAACATTTCACATTGTATTACGAGTATTAGTAGACATTGTTGATGTACTTCGTGTATATACAATAGAGTAAGGAGTAGTTTCCTGTGATAAATGATCCAAATACTTTGATGTTAGCAAGAGACTGACCTACAAGTGAAGAGCTTCCTAAAAACTTTTTTTCCTTCCTGCACGGAAAGTACCTAAAAATCCATTCTCTCACTTCATTACATTACTCTCCTTACATAAAGTTTACGGAATAATTTGTTTCCGGAATTCCCAAAAACGCTTTCAGTTCCAGTAAAAAAAAGCTTCGGATATGAAACGTTAATATCGCATTTGCCCGATGCTATATAGAAACATGAACATTCATACTTTAATTTATACACGTTTGAGCATGCAGTCAAACCGAGAAGGCAGAGGTTATCACGTTCCAACGAAGAATTTGTCTTCAGGGGGAAAACGCAAATATTTTTGGTCTTGAACTTTTTAGCTCCCCTCACATTTTCCCTTTTTATCGCCGTGATATTAAAAGTGATTTATGAAACATTTTGTTGGTGCGTAGCATATGTGACCCTCTTTAAGGAGTGATGATAGGTAACTTATGGCGTAACACCAGGCAGACGAAATGAATGATGGGTAGGCTTTGTGCATTAAGAACAAAAAAGCATTTTGTGCAGTATAATGATCCTCTCCCTTCAAAAATTTTACTCTTTTTTTAGAGGCGCACTCAAAGAGAAAGCCTCTACAGAGAATGTGAGCATATGTGAAAAGAAAACATTGTGACATTACAGCACCATTGTCCTTCTTTTCTCCGCCAAAGTCTGGATAAAGTTATGCCGTGTTATCGGCATTTTATTATATTCCATTTTTTCAAGCTGGCAGTACACTTCAACTACATATGACTTTGTTCGATAATTATATACGCTCTTGCCCTCATCATAATGACTTTCTCATGGTATAGACGATGAAGACTAGCCTTTTGTGCAATATACGAATATATGTACTAGTAAAAATGGTAAAAAAGTTTTGCAAACTTTGGTAGCAATCAAGCTTATATGCATTGCAACACGTGTATTCATGAGCTAGAACGAGTGAGAAAACGCTAGGGTTTTGGAGGATACAATGCTGGTTTTATGGATATACAGAAAGCCATCACATCATCAAAAAAGTAGTTTGGATAAAGTAAAGTAATCATCGTGCTCATTTTGGTGAAACCAAATCACATTTCATGAATGATTTTTTGTCTACTTTCGACTTTATGGTTGCCTCGAAGCATTCGTATTAAAATACGAACGAGTTTTGCAATTACCATCCGATTTTAATGACCTAACCAACGCATTCAACGGTGAATTAAAGGCCGTCATCTGGAACAGTCAGAGCGAGAATAAAACGTGGTGCAAAAACTTTTACTGTTTTTACCATTATCATTTATTCTATAAGAACGTTACTTTTGCGGAGGATTTATTATTATAATCGTGTGCACACAGGAGTTGAGCTGGAAAATGCTGAGATTAGAACAGACAGGCAAAACGCTTTCCAAATTTGAGGTGAGAGGTTTGCAAAGGTACAAGCCGAGTGAAAATTAAAATGACCTATAAATTAGTTTCTAACTGTTTCCTTCGACGTTTCAATAGCCAAAGTAAATGTGTGCGTGCGAGCACTGGGCGCACATGAGTCAATTTTACCTAATAACATCTACAGTCTGGACTAAAATGAAACATGCTATCCAGAGCCAATAAAATGCACACTGAATTTTACAACGAATTATTTAACCATTTTGATTTTTGGACCACCAAAAAACTCGTCGGCAAAAAGGTCAAAATGTAGGTCATAATAAAAAAATTATTTTATCCACTGCACGTGTAATTGCCGTGCACTGTCTGGCTGAGGCAACAAAGATACATTGGCCATTACGAGACAATGTTGTAATGAAATTTCTCTTGTCATTTTCAGGTGATACACGAACGCGCAAAGAAAGCGGCTGGTGGTGGTAGCAGAGCTGGTGGTGCCACAGGAGGAGCGACTGTGATTGAGAATCTGGCTCAAACCAAGAGATTAGCTGAAACGAATCTTAGCGGTCCGTCCAATATAGCATCTTCCGCGAAGAAAGCGGGAGGGGATGAGGATGGCGGTGGGGATGACGAAAAATGTACTAACACTGGGAGTGGTTCCCAGGTAAGTTTAATAATTTCATTAATACATGCAAATATGGTGCAAGTAACCAGGTAAAACAATTTTAACAATTCTGTGCACTCCAGTGCATTGAAGTAGGTCGGAATTATTCATTGTTTCAGCTTGTGACATGTTTTGTATTCGACTTCCGTGAAACTTGCTTACCATTAGATATTTTAATATTTTGTATGCAAATGATTTCTGCCGAAATATTTATGTTTGTGTAATGGAAACGTGCTATTGAAAGTAACAATGCATGTAAGGTAGAGAAAGTCTTTTGGTGAAAGCTGTTATGACCTTATTCAGTCAATTTGTGACTCATCCGCAGCACATCATGTTTTCGTGTCATTGCTATGAAATAGCTCTTGTGTTTCTGTCATTTTCACATTTACTTGACATTTCCGCATCCTTTAATTTTGGAGCTTGTTTTTGAAACATTACAAGTAGAGCGAAAGCCAATAGGCAAGTGAGAAATGAAAGGCTGTGGCATAGGATTCTTTTTTGTTTTTAGGGAATGTAACTTCCACTTTGGATTCGCCTTCATGTCACGTAAATCCACTAACCAGGAGAAAGAAAATTCGTTTTTGTCTTCGGGGAAATAGATACATATATACTATTATCCCTATTGTAATAAAAATGTTGAAGATCTCTGTACAGTTTAAAGTAAAGACGAGATTCACATCACGAGATGACTGCGGTTTTACTCAAGGTTTTGTCGGAGATGATTCTAAAACTTGAGATGTGAGTAAGAAAGGACCCCAAATTGGAGTCATTGTACGTATGCGTAGGTGTGCTGGCTAGGTGAAACTACATATATTTTTGTAGTAGTGTTCAACAAACATCACAGGTCGGCTTAAGAGGACTGAAACTAACAATGTATGTAAAGTACAAAAGTATAACCTAAGTTGTTTGCCTTTGCTTTAATAATGACCGGGTCTATTTTTGTAAATCTTTGCTGTGGATTTTCATAGGCTTCGTGTAGCGTCATAAGCCCATCTACAAAACTACTTCTGTTCATGCCCCCATGTAGCTAACGGCAAGGTTTCGGATGAGTTCATTCACGGAAGCCGATTATAATGTCTTGTGACAAGTTGTCGATGTATCTATAAAGCCACAAAAACGGAAGGGGCGTACGGTTCTGGCGAAATGGGAGAATTATGCATAGTGTATTTACTTTCATATGCTTGATTTGCATAATTGGTGGGTTTCGTGCATAAAATTTCTTATTTACACACCGCGCTTCTACTTCTTGCTAAAGACTGCCAAGTTTCCGAAGAACCGGACACACTTTTTTCACAGACGACCTCCCCGTAAACTGAATTTAAAGATGACTTTAAGTGTAAATCCTTTCTGAATTTCCGAGAGCGTTCTTTCTCTACATCTGCATGCATTCAAAAGTTGACGTTCAGATAAACTTTCTTTCTTTATAAAATGGGATACTGGAAAGCCCTGGATTTTATTTTCAAAAAATGCTTACTAAAAAGTGAAAGATTAAAGGTTAGCAGCACTTTTTGGAAGACTAATCAATTGCCTAAAATGTCAAAATGTGTTTTAGGGATTAATGCAATTATGTATGTCGGGCTTGGAAATCCGGCTTTCACCTCTCTTTCCTTCCTTGTGATGTGACAATGGAAAAAGGAGACAATTTTTGATCCAGGGATTAATGTCCGTTCACGTATGGCACAAAGCTCAAGAAGATTGAAGATATGGATAATATCCTTGGAGAGAGCAGTGTTTAGACGTGATCATGCAAAAAAATATCATTCGTCTGCAGGGGCATTTCGCTTTCTTATTTTCTGGGCGGTTGGAGTGATCCCAGAAAAATTCCAATGGCTTGCATTAGGCACTCAATGGAATTTTCATGTCAGTCCCGCATGAGCGACAATTTGTCTGAAGAAGGCCCGTTTTATTTTTTTGCTGATACAAAAGCGATTTTATTCTGAACCCTGGAATGTGGACCTTTTCCGCTTTGTATTCGGAATTTCTTGTTGAACATTGCAGTAAAACATTGAATATGGGACATGGCAGCAGGCGATATAAGATGCTGATTGAAAATTCATTTCATCGCGTGTAGCAAACTGCAACTTGTAATGATATTCATGTGCTTAACTAGATTGACAATTCACCATTTCCATTCCCACTCACCAGACATGTATTTTTGGATGAGGTGGCGATGAAGCAATTTTGAATCGGAAATGAAGTTAGGGATATAAGAATGAAAATGTTCCGCTGATGGGGAAAATGCGAATGTCACATCATAATCGTGTTTTTGTCTGTGACAAGGTTATTTCCTCCTCCGTAGAATTGTAAAAAAGGTATGGTTTGTTTGGTGTTGCAAATAATACTCCTAGCATCACTTTAATATCTGAAGGCATATTCTTGCCTGATATACTTTGCATGATTTGTAACTAGTGTATATCTTCGTTACCTTTACAAGTGAAACGATGTGATGTGTGGAAAGTGCATGCATGCGTGCGCTTTACCGACATCCATCTCATTGCCAAAGGTAATTTTTCACGTTACAAGAGAAAGAAATAGAAAAGGACATGAATAAAGTAGGGAATAGTACACCTATTTATGAAATAATATTGAATTTTGCATAATCCTGCCAAACCCTGTACCCTGCCATCGAATGAAATTGAACATTCCTCCGAATGCCTTCTATGCACTGTTTATTTCGCATTTTTGGATGAGATAAAAAATGTCACCAAAACCTTAGGGGAAGGCAGTTTAATGTGTGTAAAGGAAAAAAAGTTGAAAATTGTGTGTGCTCACGTCTTCCCGAGTCACTCACTTGTCAAACTTTTTTCACTTGGCAAAGACGATCTGGAACTTTACACAACGCCTCCATATTTCATGTTTTTGTAAATGCCTCCACGTACTCTAATTTATGTCTTTAGTTGACCTGGTTTGAGATTTTATTCGAATGGAATAATACGAGAATCATGGATGCTGGCTGACGACGAGTGTGGCGATTGAATGTCGTAACCTTGCATTGTATTGTTTCTGCTTGCCAGTATTCATTATGAGCATCTCGTAGAATGTTTAAAAGAAAGTAAATTGTTTTCTTGAATGAGATTCGAGATTAGCAAGGCAAGTATTTGACCGTATATGTATGTATGTATGTATATGTACACGAAGAAAGTACATTTTCCTCTCCAACTTTTGTTTGACAGTGTCATCGCCATATTGAGAATTAAACGGTACTGGGCAAAGGGTATAGCCGAGAAAAAACAACATCTCCTCACGTCCGTTAAGTCACAACTGTCGTCGTGCAATTCATTGAAGATAGTACTTGTCTCCTTTTTTCGGAAAGGAAAACATCGAATACAAAAAAGTTTGGGAAAGTAAACAGTAGGGACAGTGTGTTACGTTATATTCTCTTGTTACAGGCCGAAATCCGTAGAAAAACAACGCTTGGCAATAAAGAGTTTTTCTTCTTTTAGAGAGCCAATGGGCATTAAAAATGTAATTCCGTAAGAAGGAATTGCCTTCAATTGTCAGCTGAAAGGAGTTTATCTTTATACCTTATTTAGAAGAAATACTTGAGTCAAGGATATATGGGCCTTTTTATTTAATGGGCTTAAGGGAGAAGAGGTCGCAAAATGTATAGTTGAAATTGAATCAATGAAGTTGCCAATTTCCCCTTGAAGCAAAAAAAGATGCAGTCGTAGGCATCACCTGAAATATATAGTGGAGGGGATTTGAAAAAGGATAAATAAAAGTAAAAGTGGAGTAATCTAAAGGGAAAAGAGGCAAAGTTTTATTGCCTGGACCTTGTGGTGACTCATAAAGACAGAGGAGGAGTCATTCATTTAGTATTGTTGGTGCCATGACATGTCATTCAAGTAAAGCTTATTCAAAGTCTTTGACTTTAAGTTATGTGCAAAACCTTCGCGCAGAGTTGATATTCTTTAAAACTATGTATATATTACGGGCCAATGTACATATTTATGGCTCACACAATTCCGTTTGAGACAATGTAATGTCACTGTCAAACTCAATTTTCGTGAGAAAGACAAAGCGTCTCCGGTTTTATTTTTATTTCCCAAGTCAATTTTCTTCATTCTATTTGCCTTTCTCCAACAAAAATCCTATATTTTTTTCTCAATCTTTTGTCAGTGCTTTTGTGTGTGTGCAAATTTTTGGAATTTTTAAGAGCCTGTCACATTTTGTAAGAATCAATGTATTAGAAAATTTGAATGTGTGAAGTTGAGAAAAGTGAAATCAAATTGAAAATGAGGCATTGTTCCAATTTTCTTTCGGAGACTTTTACTTTTTCTCCTCAATAAAGCTTGGCCTTATCGTCAACAAATACGTGTAGAATGTATATATGTATGTTAAGAATCTTATTTTAGTTAAGCAATGCTACGCTTTTTGTATTCTTTGGTATACGATCGATACAAACTCCTGTCAGATGTGAATTCCTCCACTTTTAGAAAAATAGTCATTTCCAGCTTTACGGCCACTTCAACATTCGAAGTGCTCTTGTTTTCAAGTTTTTCTGCTTTTTTTCTTCTTACTCAGCTCAATTTTTACGTAGTTTATATTTCATCAAAACTTTTCCAGTGCATTGAATTCTTTCTTAGAGCCAAACAATGCTGAGACAGAGCAAAAGTTAGTTGAAAATTTTCTTTTGCTAGTAATAACTTTGCTGGTATTGTTGGAAGAATCCACATACGTGGCAGAAAAAGGGCCGTTTGTAAATCCTTGTACTAAAAGTCCATCCCATTTTTGTAATGGAAAGCTGAATGTACTTTTTTAATTTTTATAATGCTTGTCTCGAGTTGCCTGGAACATGAGATGGCGATTTGAAAATGATAATAATAATAATTTTGTAGAACGATTATTGCCTCTACAGGGACCTTTTCGAGTTGGAATGAATTCCACAGAGAAACCTCCATTTCCGGTCTACATATCCTCTATTTTCCTCTCAGATTCCGATTCACATTTTCTTCATTTCCATGTACATATGTAGGTATACATACTTTTAAGCACAAAGATGCAACTGATTTCTAATGCTTATCACGGCGCGTAGCATCCTCCTCATTGTTGGGTTCAAGGACTTGCTCAAATGCACTCTTTTTGGTTCATNTCACGGCGCGTAGCATCCTCCTCATTGTTGGGTTCAAGGACTTGCTCAAATGCACTCTTTTTGGTTCATTCGGGATGCTAAAAAAGTAACAGGTTGCATGTTTCTCTAAGCTGTTCCATTATTTTTTATACTTTGGCTTGGGAAAAAGTTTCACTTTCTTCATGTTCCTTTCTCATGGCCGTCATCAGAGCTGTCAGCAAAGGAAAACGCGGTTCTTCAAGCGGGAATGAGAAGGAACTGGAGAAAATAAAACGGAAATCTATAGGTTGAGCAACAATACATGTTTTCCGAACGACAGGTGTTTTGCAGGGACCCTCAGATTTCAGTATTTTGTCAAAACTTTTGCAAATGTTGCGATTTCTTCACAGCGAGTTTTATGGAAACGTGTATTATTATTTTTATACCATTCAATAACAAAATAGTTTTAAAGCCATTATTTTTACGTTGCAATACGTATCTGTCCTTATTTAGGGCGAAATCGTCATTTCAATTTGAGAGAAATTGAAATCATTTATTGCAGTTTCACTACAAGCATATTGGGAAATAGCTGGCATCATCCCCCTTGAATGATAACTGACTGCTGAAATTAAGTATCCAAGTTGACCTTTCCGTAGTTGGTCAAAAGTTGTAGGCCCTATTTTTAAACAGCAAAACTGATGACAGAGCAAAATCTTTTCCATAAACTGAATAACTTAATTTGTTTTTCTATTCTTCAATCCATTTTCTGGGGCCAACTGTGATACTTTGAAATCATTAGAGATTCGAGTCAAATAAAATTCTTGGGAGATAATAAGATGCAAAACACAGTCATTCCTATTAGCCCATAGAGTTATTCCTTTACGCTTTACTATATGACATGTTTTAAAATATTTTACTGTTTCCGTTAGATAGGTAGATATATATGCATATGCATACTTTCTCCAACTGCACCAGCTCGTGGAAGAACAAGTTTCCATATTTCCAAAACTTGCTTTAATAGTACAACTGGCGTCCTATTCAGATCTTCTCATTTGACCTTGTTCTCTTCGTAACTCTAAAGTGTGGTCTTCTGGCAATAAAGAAGCAGAATGGGGAATAAATAAGCTATAAATATTTTGTGCACAAAAGGCTCCCAAATTTATCTGAAATACTTGCATTCACGACACTGTACAGTTGCTCACGGAGGAATTCAGATGGGAAAAGTTTGTTTTTAAGTCGATGAGAAATCCATAAAGTTATGGATGATGACGTTCATGGCTGGTGTTTGTGGCCCACTTGCATCTGAATAAAGCTAAAAATTTATGTCTTACTCGGAAAACGACATCGCATCTTACTGCTGCTCCCGGATGATACTGGTGTTTACTTCCTTTATGTTCGTAATTGCATGGACATGGACGGAGAGAGAATCAAATAAAAAATGAAATAGCACCTAGAGAAGGACACCATGTGCCTTATGTAACTTGAAAGTAGTCGACTGTTAGACTCACTTGGGGCTAAACTCACAAGCTTTAAAAGTAAACACGTCCATTCTCCAAGTTTTACAAGGTCTCCGTTATCAAGAGAACAAAGATTTGCAGACAAACTTCATAAATCCGACGGAATGTTTTTGTTGCCACTGCACTTGCATATACATACACTCTGCGAGATTTTGAGCTCTATAAAATACTTTTTTATGTGTGACTAAGTTCCTATCGCCATTCTTGTGAAATATTGTGCATTTGTTCTCATGATGTATTGAACACATGTGGCAGCGTGTACTTAATACAAAAATCATATAAAAACTTTTTACCAAGAGTTGTCCCAAAGGTACAATATGAAATGCTTTCACCAAATGCCTTGTTCGTTTCAACAAAATTGTAGCATTTTACCAATTTCAGTCAACTTTAATGGTTTTGAAATTGATTCGAGAGCAACAGTAGCAATACGGAAATGGCCTGCTTATATTTTGTAAAGACTCGTAGTCTAATTCTACGCAGCTGCTCCGCAAAACTGACAAAAATCCAAAAGCTAAAGGCCATGCTGGACACCACACATTATATTTCCAAAGGTACTACAGTCCAATTACATTGGCAGAACTATATTTAAAAGCAACATTATTTTTTTGTAAATCATGCAGACCTTGGTGAAAGGATGAAAGCTACAAGCATATATACATTATTTAAAGAATAGTCGCTAAATCTTGTTGCGAGCTCCCCCGCGGTGCCAGATTCAGCCGGCTCAACGTGTGTATTAAATTCAAGTTAGAACAATTGGCATTGTTTTCAACTGTCAGG
>JAHZMY010001928.1:0-12286 GCA_027743915.1 Seira sanloemensis | reverse complement strand
GTATGCATTTTGTGAGAGATGACAATTCAATAGAGTCGCAAAGATTACATGGGTAGAATTACTAGTCTCTTGCGGTTAAATTTTTCTTTGTCCCTGTTTTTTTTTCAAGCTCAAGGATGCCGGAACGTGGGTGCCACTGGCCTTTCTCTGAATATAGAAATCCCTGTAATTCTCTACGCTTCCGGTGTTGTTTGTTACAACTCATTTGAAAGTCTGCCTTCGTTTCAAAGCATTTGAATAATTTCTGGGTAGTGAAATGAACAAATCGTTTATGAAACCTACTTATGGACAATCACGTCCCTCTCATATTACAGCATTAAGCATAATACACTTTCATCGAAAATAGTACAGATTACCACTGACGATTAAGCTCAGCTATTGTTATACGCATCCTAGGTATTTGTCTCTATTTTTTCTGTGCTACATCATCAAAAATAAATCCATCTTTTTTTGGTATACCACCGCCACTAGTTGTGTTTTGGACTACTAACTCAGAAATCGAGGGAGAGGAAAAAAGAAACTCCGAAAGACGTCTGAAGTGCGGATTTTTTTATTTTTAGGATTCCATACACTCCCGCATTTATGACAATGCCAATTATACATGGTTGTAGGAATAATGCGAGGCAATGATATGGTTGAAACTTTTATCACCGTCGTCATCAACTCAAATGTGAGCAGTAGTTGGTAGTTTTTTGGTGCGTTTTTTGAAGATGCCACACTACCATCGTCAAAGTAGGTTACACTACATAATGTCGTACTTGGTACGATACCCTGTCGTTTTTCGGTGCAATATATGATCACGATAAAATAGGCTGTAATAAAAGGGTGACTATCTGTCCCTCTATGCATGCGAACCTTCACATTCAGTTTACTTTGTATGCTTTGCACAGGTGTTATGTAACAATTTTAAACATATGTCATCACCAAAAAGAAGCGCTTCTGACAAGGCTATTTATCAAAGAGATGATTAATGTAAGGGGTATGTCATATAGTTTCATACAAGTTGACATTGTTTAAATTTACAACTTTTTGTCGCTGCACAAGGTTCATTATACGCATCTCATTGATATGCAGAGGAAAGGATAAAAAAATCTAAAGTACAATTTAGAAGAACTTTTTGCGATTCCTTACGGTAACATAACAAGACTTAATGCGTGAGGGCAAAAATAGTCACAGCTATAAAATATTCAGAGTATTCAAAAAATTTCTAAACTATCGTTGTCATTAAGCTGCCTGGAATTATCATGTGAAACGTAGTACTACATGCATATGCATGCTCGAAAAAATATGGGTCATGGCAGTTAAATTTTTCGGGAAGCTCAACAAACTCAATGTTGACATAGTCCTGAGTTGACATGAGTACTTTTTTGCACCTGTAAATACCTATCGCGGTCTGGTTGCTTCAATCGTCAATTTCGCCGAATATTTACTCTCTATCTTGACAAAGCTGCGTATTTTTTTCATTTTCACCAGCTTTCGTATCTGCATTTCCCTTTTGTTGATACAATGAATTTCAAAGAATTAAAGTCATAGGAATCATGATCTATCCACATTCTACAATTGAACTTGATGAATCCGAAAAGATGTAATTCATTCAAGCCTGCACGAAAGGCCTAACCGCTTTGAAACTTTGAAAATCTTTTTTTTCTTTCACTACACTGCATAGTTTCTGATCTGTGACATGTGTTAACTTTTCGCTTCGTTTTTTTGTTATCAAGTTTAAATTAAAAATTGAAGAAATGAGATGCGGCACACTGAATTCAAGAGGAAAAAAGAAGAGTCCCTCAGAGAAAGGTTGAAGTGTGTAGTTTATGCGAGTCATTGTTTATTTATGCTTGATTGCCATTCAAATTCAAGCTCCTCCGAATGAATGATATGCTCTTGAACGTTTATATAGGCTCTTGAATCTTCATGCTTTTAATTGGATCTTTCGTCTTGTGAGCTCTTTTGTTACATTTTTAGCACAACAATTTGTAGCTTACAAGTGAAACAAATTGAGTATCTGGGTTAGCATAAGTGAGCTGTTAAGGAGACTGTACTTTTCCCTCAAATATGGTTTGAATGCAGTAACGCATCAGCGGGACGCTTTCAAATGCTCAGTAAGACATTCTCTTTGAAAAAAGAGGCAATTTATTGGTTTCCGCACTTCTTGGAATTTCAATGTAAATGGGATGTAAATGTTATATGATATATCTTCTCTTTCTTTTACAATATGTTCGACTTGCAGTTTCGAATTGTATTGATCAGTGAATCGAAATGTTGGAGCTCGAAAGCATTGCAATGCAATAAAAAACGCCACGTTGTTTACACGGCTCCCTGAGTTGAGACAAAGAGTGAGATTTGTTGAGGTGTACACACTTTAAGCTTCGGAACGTAATTGGAATTACATTTTAAAGATTTATCTTGCATTAAATTATACCTACTTTGGCTTTGATAACAGGTTTCATTTTGAATTGGACGTAGAGTTAAAATCACTCTTTCATTTACTTGGCTAAACTCTTTGCTTGAAAGTGTGAACATGAACTTTGATTAGGTGAATTATTCAAATAAGTGTAATGCATTGTATCTTGTACTTTTTTATCGGACAGAAACTCAAAAACACAAGAGTTTTCCAATTCTACATATGACGTATACAGCAACCTTTCCTTTGAAAATGACTAATGAGCAAAATGAGCATGTACTTATGCAGCATATTACTATTAATGTAATTCTTTTCTTGATCAATTGTCAGGATCAGTTTTTTTTTCAAACGTAGTTTAAGCATGATATGACTCGTGCAAGTACACTTTTGCTGATCTTGAATCAGCTACATGTTTCCCCAGAAAGAAGCAGTTAAAGATCTTACCTGTTGGTAGGTAATTTTTCGGGCCTGTGACGAGTGGGATCGTATGCCCATCATCAGTTCTTGTACTGACAGAGCAAGGTCTCTGGAAGTTCGGACAGGCGCATAGTGGCTGACTGTAATTTAGCCGGAGGTAGACTGCACTGCATACCTATAATTACACAATTAGGTTCAAAGTAGGTATTAAAGCTAGTTGAAAGTATGAAATGAATACTATTCACATGTTGAAAATCGTGTTTTCACTCATTGCTCCCTGTGCTAATACCTGCGTACTAGGTACGAGCATAATTTATGTTTTGCAGACTTTGTAATACATTCAAGTGCGTGCAAATGTGATAGTGACTTTTTTGTTGAGAGATTATATTTACCGTACAAAAATCATTGCACTTTTGTTCTGCTCCTCATAAAGATAATCAAATGTTACATCTATACCTAATTAACTCATGTCTCTATGTATGTACTTTTTTTTAAAACTTCAAAAGTGATAACAATCAGGATCTTGTTTGGGTTGATATAACTATTTTGAAAAAAATATGCACAATTGTAGACGCAACGCTGAAGTCGATGCCGAATCATTTTCTTTGTACTAAAGAAACTTCTTTTTAATTTTTATTGCAGCTTTTAAAATGAATACGAAATCATGTTTCGAGCTCTTCTCGTTTTATTGTGCTTAATGAAGAAGCCTGCTCATTTACTTTGATGTATAGCCGTGATCTTTTCAGGCATCATTAAAATTGTGTACTTTAATGTACCTACGTAATCAAAGAATTATGTAAAGAGTAATTATCGAGCATGTCTAAAATCATTGAATTACATGATGTCTATACATATAGTTTCCGACAAGTTCAAGTAAACTTATTTCATACTAACTGAGAATTAAGGCAAGAGTGACAGAGACTTTAGAATATGGCTCACGATCTCTAGAAAAAATGTTTTAGTAAGTGTTGACCAACCTGCTGAGTGGCACACTCGGGGAGAAGGTACAAATGTTGATTATGCGGGTAATAGTGGTACTTTGTCGGTTTCGAGTCGTCGTGTATTGGCAGCTGATTATTCTTGTCCGACACGACAGCGTTCGCCACGGCCAACCAGGAATGCTGTAATTTGCAATAAAATTTTCATAATTAGCTTGTTACACAGAATACTCTTATTATGAGGTAACATATTTTTCTCCTGAAAATAGCATTGTCAAATTGGAGAAATTACTAAAAAAAAGGTAACGCACCAATGCACTACAAAAGACTGCGCAACTTATTATAATTTTTTGGTCTTATCTCCTTAAAAATCATGAATCGGGGGAAAATATATAACCTATAGAGTTTCAAATGGACAGGTTAGCACAACTGCCACTAGGACCTAAGGTAATATTAGATACAACGAACTCTTTTTCGCATGTTTCACTAAACCATTTTTTGATTTTTTTGCTAGTTATCCCTCAACAACATAATTTTGATAAGATGCATTAAACAAAACTGTGTAGGATTTTTTGCACCCTTGTACAAACAGTCTTATGGAAATTTAATATAGGTGTTGGTGTAAATCATAGTAATTTGAGTTTATGTGCAAAAATCAATTTAAATTATGTTCTAGGTTGAACCAAAGTCATTAAATTAATTAGGAATGACGTGAACGTGCAGATTGCTCAATATTTCGCACGAGCGAAACGCTCCCACGCTAATGAGTCTATAGGGTGGCAATTTGCTCATTTGATTATTGGTTTACCAATTACTTGGGTGGTGTGTAGGCCGGTAGCACGAGCATTTCTAATATTGCAAGGAAAAATCAAAATGGAAACAAGCAAGTTCAATGTGGCCATCATCATTCTCATCTTAACAAGATTTCGCAGTTTACGTGATTTTCTCAGAATGAAATTTAAATATATTTATGCATTAAATACGTGCTATTTATTACAACACTTTATCAATCACAGTAAAGTCAGAAATTGGATCATTTCTTATTCCATCCTTCATGAAATTTTAAAATATGAAGCACAATAAATCCTCTAACGACAAACAGTCAGACAACATTGCTCTTTAAAATGGACTCAACTATAATTCTCTAAGAGTATACTTTTGAAATGGTGTTACTTCTAATCAATTTAAATTTCCTTTCTACACTTGAGGCACTGTACTAGTATATATTTAAGAGAATTACCTAAGATAAAAAAATAATTTCTCCTTACAGGTAAACATAACAAGCAGAAAAAACTCTTCCACCCTGAAGCAATATCATTATATTGTTAAAACTAAATTTGAAACAAAAAGTTGCATAAAATTACATGTATTTACATTTGTACGCCAGCCTAATTAATAGTGAGCTATCATTGAAAAATCTGTTTTCAACTAGGCACACAATGAAAGTAACTTGCTTCACGCAGGCTAAAAGGAAACCTTACTTGTTCAGTGAGATGTGTCGATTTGAAAGAATTTGAGTCATGAAAAAATTGCATTATTCTAATGCCATTATTTGCTAGAGCTATTAACCCTCTAACAACAACAAGGGTGATTATATTACCTAATGCAAGGAGATTCAACATAAAAAAGAGCTTTTAAAAATATTTGTACGATCTTGAATGTAGACGCTCAACTCATGTCTCTCATTATCATCTTTCTCGTAATTCGTACTTCACATATAGATGCACTTGAAGTGTGACTATTTGAAAAAAATGTCCGACACTGTTTGAATACGTCACGCTAGGGGATCAATGGAATGGTTCGGTGGATCTGGGTCTCTTTTGGTTTCACGTTTTACATGCGTTTTCTCGCAGTAGGCAACTCCGATTTTCAGAGAAGCTCCTTCCTATCAATAGAAGATCCCACCTGGGAGACCTATAAAATGCACACTATTTGTACAGGGCTGACATCATGAAGGCTACAAAATGATAATCCTTTGAAAGTTTTTTTGTAATTTATGCCCACCTATTTTTCATTCGTGACACATGTTTAGGTACATGATATCCCGACTATGATTTAACTCGATGTTTTTACTGCAAATTAAATCACTGTTTTCGGCCATAAAACTACATAAATGATGAAGACGAAGTACCATTTTGAGTAAGGAGGAAGTTATATAGTAGAATGATTGTTTTGTGAGGGGAGGTTCCACACNGAGGAAGTTATATAGTAGAATGATTGTTTTGTGAGGGGAGGTTCCACACTTGAAACCCTGTAACCCCGAAGGCTTGTTCTTTTGCTTTTATGTCATTCTTATTCTCATTTCCAAAAGGCTAATTCAAATTTGCTCATCTATTTTCAACTACACAGAGGGGATGAATCAAGGCCAACTCTGAAAAGGTCCTGGTTAAAACAAGGGAAGAACGGTTCTTATTCGAACTCCTTAAATACACATAATATGCATATGATGATTAATTGCAAATTCTGAAAGAAAGAAATAAAACGCAGTGCATATAATGAAGTTCATCTCAAGCGTGAACTGCATTTCTCTTCTGATGTCAGTAGACAATCAATGGAGCTCATAGAGTTGGAGTTGGAGTAGAGTTGCCATTCACTACTAATAAAAATATATGGGTTCCTTTTCACATCTTCTTGACTTTTGTTCTGAGAGTCAGAGCATGTTTTGATTTCAAAAAGCTTGTATCCCCTTGAATAATGTCAGTAATGTCTTCTTGAGAGAGCGAGAGAGGAATGCGAGAAAAAGAATGCTCGCTACATTAGAATTTTGCATTTAAAGAGTCCCCTTTTTCTTCTTTTCGCCATTATGTCATTGATGGGATGATGGTGTTGATGTTGACCGTTTATAAGTTGGTACACGTAACGGTCCAAATTTATGTAGATAATTTGGTGGCCATTTCTTTTCATTCCCATATCACGAATATGTTCATGTCGGAGACGCTCGCTTTAGCAAAAATATACACTCTTTGAAAGAGTAATATATATAAAATATAATTATTTCTTCGGTCAATAGTCCAACATTTCGTTCTGAGCGTTGACTTGACTACTATTATTGAAACCAAAACGCTTTTACACAGTCCATATGCAAAACAAGGATTCATCACAAAATTTCACAGTGGATTCATCTCTTACACCGGCCAGCACATTTTCCTGATATACACAGTGTATTTAATGAGCCAAACGTTGACTTGATTACCGATTCGTTCAGGCTTTTTGAAAGGCTCACTATTCATACTACAGCGACTTTTGTCAGAGATTTTCTGTTTTGAGGGATACACTTATTACCATGATTTCTCAGTTATTTACTTTTCCATGCTCCGTTGGAATGATGCTTTTAGTTTCGGTATATATATAATGTACGCCATATATTACATGCTGGAACGATGATTTTTGAGACCGACCGTAAAGCAATAAAAGAAAGGACTTTGTGCTGATATTCTGCATCTTTCTTTTTCTCAACTTGTGGCCCAAAAATAATTTATTTATTGTGGTTTAAATTGTTTTATATCCCCATATGTTTCGTACATGCTTTCAATGAGAAAGTTGTTTAAAATCCGGAAGTATTTTTTATAAGATTGGATTTAGAGGTTATTTTAACAGTACATAAGTGTAAGTGCACAGAGCGACTGAAACAACAGGTTAGGCCCAGTGCAAACAAATGCATGCAGGGAGTCTCATTCAATGCGGCATTTTATGATTAAAAATTGGCAGTAAAAATTTATCGTAATCATTGGAATCACTGTGCCGCCGTGATTTTTCGACTATTAGCCACCAAACGCAAACCACACGTAGATCATGGTTGAACAAGCGAACATTACAAATGGCATCTGGTAGCAAATGATGAGCACAACGGCACCTTGAAGACAGAAACGGATATAGAGGAAGAAAATTGTTTTGAAGCGGAAAAGATAAATTGGAATTTTGAAATACTTTTTGGGCAACCCGAAATCTCAACTGCTTATTGCGTATAATGAAGAGAGGTCAGCAAAGAGGAGAAATGGAGAGAGGTTTCAAACTGCCTCTTCCCTGATTGTAACAGCATCCCATTACAGTTTTGCATATGAAATCAATTCCTGCGGGCGGATGCAAAGCAAGAATTACCATTCGTAAGCAGGTACGAAAATGTACAAACCTAATGTAATTACAAATTGTTTAATGCATGCTGCTACATACCTATCCTCGCCAACTGTACTGTTCACGTCACGTTAAAAGCGAAGTGAACTGGACTTTGGTTGCATTCTACGTACTTTCTCGGACATTAAGTATCTTGGCTTTCTTAGGTAACCTCATATTTTACTTTACGACCTCGTTCAGTCCTTTGAAGCACTGTAATGTGCAGGTGCTTTTAGTAGTAGTTATGCCATAATCCCTGAGCTCATTATTGCCATTTTTCGTATAATCCTCTGAATACCTGTATTGTTCACTCTCTTTGAGTGCGAGACAAAAATAGAGGTTTCAACTTCAACTAAAAAGTAACTGATAGTCATGTTACCTTTTGACGATTTTGTGTGTGTGATGTGAATGTAATGTGATTATTACCTCTGACTCAATAACTTGTGACAAATGGAATGTAGGTATATGTATTTTTTGCGCGTGAAATGAGGTTTTGAAGAAGTCACTTTTATAACTGCACCCCATTACATTACCTTCCTTCCTCAATATCCCCTAGATTTTTTCTTTGCAGATGAATGCCTCGTCGTGCTTCCTTTCGTAATAACACTTTTCTTGGGAGACGAGGCGGTGCGCTGTAAAAGATTTTCTTTAAAAAATCGTTTTGCAGTTATGATACTCTTTTAGTGCTAGTCGCATACTCTGTTATTATTAGCATTTGGTAAATTTTTCGCTATTTCAGAGTAAAAGTAACGTGAAACCCTCAATATTATGCATAATGCCTATATCACGGTTTGGCCAGATAGAAGTATTATTTTCGTAGTTTATAGATACGCATATATTTATTTGTCACAAGACTTTTGTTTCCAATCCTCTTGAAAAATCGTAGCATGTCAAGTTGACATGCATGAACAACTGTTACTATTATATATTCTCCCGTGTTGTGTCACCGAGTTGAGATTCCGCTGAGGTTTCGCCGATCACTTTGTACATGCCCAACCACCAATATATTATGCTGTCATGATGGTCATTCTATCAATTCATAAAGACTCTGTCATTCAGCCCTGCCATCCGACACACAAATTCTTTCGAGTATCTACGGTAGCCCTCCTTTCTTTGCTCGATGTCGATCACTTAGGCGAGTTGACAATATCTCGGTTATTTCAATGGACTTTAGAAATAATAGGCATACCTTCGCATCTTCAAAGACTCATGATGATTACTTAACCGAGAGAGATGGACTTGTTCTATTGAGTGAGACTTTTGAGCAAATCCTCCTTGATTCTTGATCCTCAACAAACCGTGCGCAAATATTTAAAATGACAATACCTCAGCTTTTTTAACCAATTATCGTCATGATTCACTTTTGAGGAAAAAATGTGTACGGTTTGAGCTACAAAGTAAATTACAGATCTCAACACTTCATGTATATAAATACTAATTCTTCCTTAGTCAAAGTTGGCAACTTCTACTTACGCGAGTATCAAGAATTTTCCGACAAAAGTTTTGACCTGATTTTCTTTATCGTCATCATTTTCATTTCTCATAATTGAACGCAAGTAAGGTGTGCAGTTTCCATTTTAATTTGAAATTTTGCATTTCTCAAGAAAAAGTTTTTTTTAGGTCTTGCTTCTATCTGTACATACTATATTACTGTAATGTTGTTAAAAAGCAGTCTAATTTTTTGCTGACAGCTATTTCCAAGATTTTTTCTTCCTTACTTGTTACTATTCATGATCATGTGTCGTTTCGTGAGCCTTGAAGAAAGAAGTATCGGCGGCAGCTTTTTAATGACAAAATCTCTACTATATGTACGTATTTTATTAAATTATTGCGAGCGTTTTGCATACACCATGCACAAAAAGATTTTCAACTTTCCTGTAAAAACAGCCTTTACCAAATTGCTTCTAAAGTCTGTCACGAATTTCTCAAAAGAAATGTGTAAGCATCGCTTGAACAAAGCTACACCAAATCATTGGTTATGTAGCGGTCCTGCTTTTCGCTGTAAATTTTGTGAATTAAATTTGTAAAAGTGCATCCCAAGTAATGACATTTTTTAAAACTACCCGACCACCGTTTTAATAACATGTTTAGAGCCTGGTACTGGACTTCTTGAGGCAAGAAAATGGTTCAGTTCGTAGCAATAAAAACAGTGCGACAACGCCAAATGACTGATTACCGCAAGATAATTTGCTATTTTTTGGTGATTTTTAGTCTTCATTTCTCAGCTACGTTGTAGCATAAATCCGGTATTTTATCCTATTTTGGTGCAAGCATATCTATTTTTCATTCATTGTGAAAAAATCGTACAACACTTCATTTTCATTCATTAACTTTTACTTACCTGGCCATGCGCTCCTGACAATTTTGTTTTTGAGAAAAACTGGTTTCTGGATCCTCTGTATGTGGCTTTACCTTTCCCTACAGACTTCTTGGTGGTAGTCGAAGGGTAGGCGACAGTACTCTCTTCAATCTTATCAAAACTCGAATCCACCCTATTACTTCTCCCTCGACTAGCACTTTTCTGCTTCGTGGGCGAGTTCTTACTCTTGGCAGCGTCCGTATTTGTAACTACACTTAAGACTATGATTCCAAAAACTACGAGTAGTAGGGGTACTTGTGATTTCTGCAGTCTCGCCGGAAACAACATGTTTATATAATAATGCTTTCTACTTTGCTTGTACTTCATTTTCCCTGGGTCAGTTTTTTTTACTTTGTCACTATTCCCTTCTGAAGCAAAAGGTCGGAAGTAAAATCGAATACAAATTTCACGTTTTTACTCCTGATTTCGTATTCACCTCTTGCGCTCACCTCACAATACAAAAACAAGAAAGAAATACCTATTCTATTAATTTTTCTGTGCTGCGTGAAGCAAGCTGGGAAAATTATCTGTAATTTCCCTTCAACATCTCCACTCACATGTGTAACAACGTCACCTTGGTCGGACTTTTTCAGAGTAAATATCCAAAGGAAGCATGAGAACCAAAAAAAGCACTCAGTAAAAATAAACCGCTACAATATCGCTGCAATGCACTTTTTGAGTGACAAAAACACGTTGACAGTTGCTTATGGGACGAGGTCCAGCTGATGACAGGTTTCTTTGACGACGTCAGAGCACCTTTTTCGCTCCGCTCAACACTTCAGAGTCCTGTGAGACTTTTGCATTTTCTTGAAGCTGGTCAGTAAGAAGCAAGGCCTTTCTCAGATTACGCATGAAAAGCAGTGTCAGAGAGACTCGTGAGAAGCACAACCTAACGAGCTTCATGCCAAGGGCCGTCTGTAGGCATGACTTCGTCGCGGAAGGGATTTTCTTTAAGGACTTGATGATTGTGTGGCAGAGAGAACTATGTTAAAGGAGAGTTTGTCGAGATAAGGCGAGCGCACAGATTCATTTACTCCAAGGAGGAAGGGAATCTCTGTATTTTATTTATAAGCAGGGAATTCGCAATAGCTCACTTGAAGTTTGATGTCTTGTATTGAAAACGAGCATACGATATATATGCATAGGTAAGCCGTTAGCTTAAAGAAACTTACAGAGTTTTCCCCGCTATTGTTATTTCAAAAGGCATGTGCTATATGGTCCAATGATCACAGGCGTTTGTAAGCTGTACTACACATTTAAAAGCAGAATTTGCGTTTTTTTATCTTGAGATCGTAGCAGTAGCTGTTGAATTCATTAGTACTTATTTAAAGCCTGTATTCACTGAACTTTTTATTCTTGGGATTTGTACGGATTTGTATTGACAGGCACAGGCTCAAAGAAAACAGTCTAACAATGTGACTTTTAACTTCGAAATGCGTCAAAGTCATGTCGAAGGCGACACGGCACAAGCAGGAATTGTTTGTTCGCACACTTGTTCATTTGCCACCATAAGTACTTCTAGCGGGTTAATTTTTATTACAAATATATTATTATTACCTTTGATTAGAGAAAAGGTCGATAGAATAATGGTAAAGATACGGTATGAGCTTTTACCCTCTAATGGATCCCACTTTATCCATCTTAATTCATTAAGTTTCATGCATCATTTCTTGGAAGGCATTTTTAAAATTTGCCATGGGGCACCGAGAGACCGCAGTCGCAGCGGTTATGGTGACGAGAAAATTTACGTATACTCCTCGCACATGAATCAAAACAAGCCAAACGTTAAAAAAGTGTATTTACCTGCATTCAAATAAATGAAAGAAACGTAGTGGGGATTAAAACAAGGACGAGGTGACTAATGCCGGGGCAAAAATCTAATTTGTTTTGTTACATTTATACCACATCCAGTTGTTTTCAAGGCGTGATAGATAGATTGAAAAGATAAAAAAGTAAATATATATACGATCCATTTCTCAGTCGATTTGCGTAGCGTCGTCAAGGGTCACGCAGCGTTTTTCATTGTCAATCAGAAATAAAAAAGCCTTTCTTGAATGAATT
>JAHZMY010001927.1:0-14560 GCA_027743915.1 Seira sanloemensis | reverse complement strand
TGCAAATTTTACGTATACATATGCATGCTCAATGCTCATTTGACTCCTATAATAATTTACGTCAAAGGTCAGACAAACTAATTTTTTCGGAGAAGGTGTGCGCCTCATCATTATTACAAAGCAAAAGCCACTAAAAACAAACGTCCACAAACATATTTAAATACCTGAACCCTCCCATCAACGACCGAACCCCGCTTTCGTCTATAGGCACTAGGCATGTTGTATTTAGGTATTATTACAATATCTCGTGTCGTGCTCCCTGACCTAAAAACTGCAAACTGTCTCTTTTACATAACGTTCATAGAAGCTATAAACAATTTTTGTCTCTGGATAATTACTCTAATACAATTTCCACCCGTCGAAAATTAATTCGGATTCTATGAAAGTCTCGTATGTCATCCTGCCCCGAAAATGTACCTTTTGCACGCAATCCCGTAATATTTATCGACCTAATAATTCTATTCACGTTATATGTAGATGAGGGATTCCTCGTCATCATCATCACGCATATATTTAAATTGTAAATGGTACAAAAGCGTGAAAAAGTGTTTTGTTGTCTCGTATACCCTAAAATACCCTCTTTTTTCAAATATCATCATCAAGTTATTTTTCTCTCTTAGACGGGTGTGATCCTCCTGTCTTTGCACTTCGATCGGCCCATCGAATGCAGCTGTAGGTCGGGCACAAAGTTATCATCTGAGCATGAGGTTAGAGTCGTGTAGTCCCTCGGCAGGCTGGACGCCGGGGGTGGGGGCGGTGGTATAGGAATGTCATATTCCGTGTCGTAACTCATGCCCCTCCGACTCAGGTGCTCGTGCCCCTTACAAAGGTCCACCGAGTCGTCATGAAGGTCGCACGAGAGGGTGGAGCGGTGATGGTGAGGAATCGCGTGATGATGATGATGATGGTGGTGGTTACAACCACCGGTGCTGGAGGCGGGGTGGAATGATAACGTGTCGGGGCGGCGGTTGTGCTGCTCGCACCATTCCAAGTCGATGATCTCGCAGTTGCCGTTGCCCCGGCGGGAGCTGGTCCGGTGGCGGTGGTGGTTGGAGGAGTGGGAGGGGTAGAATTGCTCCTTCGCGGCCTTCTCGGCCCAGTCCAGCTGGTGCCAGTACATGTAGAAAAAGACGGCGTAAGATGCCTGTGAGTTCTGTCGCGAGGAAGGCGACCACCACCATGATGAAGCTGTAGCCGTAGGTGTAGCTGAAGAGGGGACGCTCGACGGAGTTGCGTGGACGAAGCTTGGGGCCGATCTCGGATTGCAGGACTGAGAGATAGACGACCAGCCCGATGAGAAGTATTAAGCCTAGAAATGTAAAAGGGTAAATATACGGCAATTTAGTTCCAGACTCCATTAAAACATGTCTGATCTGGTGATATTTAATTGCTGTAACTAGTTTATACCGGCAACGATGAAAATACTTCCGGCGACAAATATCGCGACCCGACGTCTCCGTTGGTAGCCGAAGGCGGCGGTGACGATTGCCACGACTAGGAGCACCGAGGCGGATATGAAAATCGGACCGGCACTTGTCACGCACACTAGAATAATAAGAGTAATTATTAGATAAAAGCTCATTTATAACAGTTGACTTTATCCATGTTTCATGACTTTTTAATGTGAATTTTTCTTACGTGCGATTGCATTAGTGGAGTCATTGGGGTCGGACAGGTACCTGTCTCTTCTCATGTATTCGATGGCCATCCTCGACATGTTCTCCGGAGGCACTAATTAAAGAAACTTTTTAGTTCCTGTACAAACTCGCTTCCCAAAGATTTCCCTTATTTTACTCAGTAATAAATAATATGTACAGATGCATGTACTCACCTTCCAGGTTTTGGGCGACCTCCTTCTCTGTCAAATTGAAGGACCAAATGTCCCACAACCCTGAAATCGTCCTTTTGATGAGAAACTCTTCATGAGTCGACGTCGAATTGGAAATGGGGATCCGCTCGTACGAGTGAAGCCAGCTTCCAGTGCTCATACAAATCGCCACATTCACAGCGGAAATAAGAGCACCCAGCGGGATGAGCACGGTGAGAATCGGAAGCAGCTTCCGAGCTCGTTTTGAATACAGCGTCATGATGATCACAGAAGATGTTCACTTGACGTGAATTGTCACACACCAGCAAAAAAGAAGAGTTACAAAAACAAGTCGCCCTCCTTTTTTCCTATGAAATTCCTAAACTATATAAACTCATCATCGTCCCTTTGTTTCGCTCCATTTTTGACTTTTACAGCAGAAAAGTTCCTTCTCACAGCATTCCTCAAAGAAAGAATGTCTTTTTTTCTCCAGCTCTCCAGCCTCCAGCCTCCAGCCACATTCCATTCCAAAGGGTGTTGAGAAAGAATCTGGTCAAAAAAGGAAGGCTCTTTTGCTAATAATGTTCACACTTTTTCTTTTTTCTCTATCCCCGTGCCAGATTCCAGTGGTCGATAAAGTCCCTCTGGGGCTCTCGCTTGCTTTCTCTTCTCCCCAGAACAAAATGTATGGTAATCAATCTCCACTTTCACTCTGTCTTGGTTGATCGTGCTTCTATCTCTCTCTCCACACACACACAACAACTCAATATACAATGGCAGGAACACGACACAATACAAAAGCCGAGACGGAGAGACAAGACACCAATGAACCAAAGCGAAGCCACTCTTTATTCTTTCTCCCTGGAAAAGCGGTTCTGCCAGGAATAAAAAAAGTGATGAAAGAAAATTTCCCTCAATCCTCACTTTTCCAGCATCCTCATCATCTCTATATCCCTTTAAGCTTTCTCTTTTTCCCCGCTCAGACTATACATGCATACATAAATGCTGTGATGTGAATATAGGTGTTTGAGAGAGAGAGAGAGCTGAGAAAAATATCACACCAGCAGGTCTTTCAACTTCCGACGAGACAATGCATGATCTAGCCCATAACACGAAGATTTCGGATACCGATACAAAGTACACATTGCTTTGTGTCTCTTTTTCCTTGGAAGGGAAAATTGAAGACAAAAGGAGACAAAGAGAGGAGTGTGAGAAGAGAAAGCGAGCAACAATGCCAATAAAATGCCTTTCTCTCTCTCTCCTCTCAAAGAAAGAGAGACACACTCCACAATAAAGGGGAGAAAGTTGCCTCTTTTCTTCTCACTTTCTCTCTTGTGGTGAAAGATGAAGTGAAATTAAGCAAAGGAGAATTTTATGTATGTATGTACCTATATACAAAATACCTATATATAAGAATAAAGAGGGAAAGTGGCGTACACACGAGCTTACTTTTACTTACATGATCTATTCAACCCGAAATGAGTTTTCTTTCGGGCTGTTGAACCTTTTACGGCTCAAGACTCAAGAGTTGGACTTGCAACTGGAACGAAATAACTTTTTTCACTTTCCCTTCCTCTCTCTGTCTTTCGTTTCAGTCTCCACATTGACGATCAAATATTATGGCTTTTTGGTACTCCTACAGCTTCATAGCATTCCCTCTCTCACACACACTCTGTCATTGCGATATGTGTAGCTCTGGCTTTTTTATGACAGGCTAAATTGCCATGCCCTGGATGATGATGATGAGTGTCACTGTCACAGAAAGAGTTTATGTGAGTTGCCTTCAATTTCCTCTTCTCCCTCCTGCTGATTTCTCCGAATTGAAATTATTATATGTATTATGATGATGATGATGATGAGACAACTGTTTCAGTCTCCACATTGACGATCAAATATTATGGCTTTTTGTACTCTCACAGCTTCATAGCAAATGCTATGACTCTGGATTCTTTCTCTCACACACATACTGTCATTGCGATATGTGTAGCTCTGGCTTTTTTTTATGACAGTCTAAATTGCCATGCCCTGGATGATGATGATGAGTGTCACTGTCACAGAAAGAGTTTATGTGAGTTCCTTTCAATTTCCTCTTCTCCCTCCTGCTGATTTCTCCGAATTGAAATTATTATATGTATTATGATGATGATGATGATGAGACAACTTTTTTCTGTGTAGGACAGGATATGTAGAAAATCTTGTGGGCTGTGTATTTACACTCCTCTCCAATTTTCAACTTTATTTCACTTTTCCAGGCCAACCCTAAAAAAGGATTGAATGGGCAGTATGTGTTTGGGTTCGTGATGTGAATGCAAATACAGGAATGAATTTTTTTGTGGAACAGGAACTGAACTGAATATGTTACATTTGCAATGAAAAGGATGAGGATGCAAAAATTGTCACTCGGATTTTCAGTGAGGAATATGATATAAAATGAACGTACTCACTTTCCTTTTTCTCGCTCGCAAAATATTCTGATTCTCGTTCCGATGTAAAATTGAGAAAAGATTTTCTTTCCTGGTGTGACTCCGTAGCAAAAGGAAGAAAAAACTCGCTTAAAGAGAGTGAGAAATTGGACAAAAAGTGGCTACTCTTTGCCTTATGGATTTTTCCTCCTTCTTATTAAAGCCCCAAAAGAGGAGCGAGAGATGAACGAACTTGGGCAGAGGAAGACGAGGACTGGAAGCAAGATAAAATTTAATAATAAAAAAGTGAATCTATAAAGGGGAACGGGAAAGGAGCAGAAAGAGAGAGATGCTGCTTCTTCCACTTTCACTCCCGAACTCAGAGGCTATTTTTTTCTCTAGCTTTTTTCCCACCAGCCGTGTAGTCCTGGCATGAAGCTTTCTCTTTGCTTTCTCCATGCTAAATGCAAGTCTGCAACGGATCTTGCTTGACTCGGCTTTGCTTTTTATATCTTTTTTTGGCTTTGTGTGCATGTAGGTATATATGCTTAATGCGTGAGGAAATGGAATATGATTTTCTAGTGTAAAAAGTATGCATACATGCATTATTTAGGGTAAGCCAAATTCCGGTTTTTTAAATTGTGAATTTTCAAGCGAATGGTGTTTTTGCTGCAAATTAATACATGCAGAAACAGTTGTTGTCAAAAACTATAAACTTCTTTCCCTGTGGTTTTTCTGTAATGCTGTTTTTTCTTTAAAAAATCAGTTTACAGAGCCAAACAAAAAAGTAATGTATGTCTAAAGCTAATTTTAGTAAAGGATAAATGCTATTTTTGAATTAAAAATCTAATTCAGATTCTGATCATGCAAAGTTCAGGTTTGAAGGATTTAAAAAGAAATATTTTCAGAAGTTTTTCAAGCATGAAATCTGGGTCACAAAAATGCTAATTTTCAGCTAACAAAATTGTTTTCCACGCAAAAAAACCATGCAAAAACAGCGTCCAAAAAATGGGCAAATCGTTGGGAACCGATAAGAAAATTTGTGTGACAGAACCCGGGACCTAGAATTACGACATATTTTTTGTGAGAATTTTATGTTTGGCACACCATAACCCTTAGTTTATAGGTAGAATGTATGTGCTTCATGTGATGAAATGATTCCTGCGCGGTATCGAGAGCAATTTTCAGTGCAAAGGCGTTGAGTTAGCCAATATTTCCAACTCCTACCAACTTCCTCCTCTTGCTCCTTTCTCTCAACTACTTTTTTGTCACCAATGATCACATCAGAGAAAGGCAGACGAGACCAACGGATGGAGCGGATCAATGTGTAAATGGATGTTATATGAATGTATGAAAAAAGCAGCACCGGAAGCAAAAATGGGATGGAGGAGGATGAGAGGAAAAAGGGAATAATATAGTTTTTTTCATGATTTATTATTCATGTTTGGATTTAACATTAAAAGGGCTGACGTAAATGGAGCTGGCTTTGGAGTGACACAAAAGAGAAAGAGCTGTAATGTCTTTTGAATTAATGTTTTATACGCTTTCTCCGCCTAAACTGGCATAATTACACTGGTTTTTGCAAAAAGGCAGTAAATTCACGTTCAACCTTTTCTTTGAAAATAGATTTCAGTTTAGCCATGTCGCTTACTCTCATAACCATACAAGAATTATGACTATGAATTTTTTAAGCAATTCGATAATATTTTAAGAATTTGGACAGAATGACACATAAAACATTAATGGGAGTTTGTGAAATTATTTATTTCCATCGTTTAGTTTAAGAACATCTACTTACGGGATTTCCAGCAGCTTTCTTCATTTTGAGTCTTCGAGGTGACTTCTGCTCAGCGATTTCTCGGTAACCGGAAATGTACATATGTATGTACCTATGTATGTATATGCATGCATACAATTTCCATGCAATCTTTGGATACTTATGTGCATGATAGACTGCTGGACAAGGAAAGATTCTACTTTTCAACAGATCTACCTTCTCAATTTTCATTTTTGTCTAAACTAGAACCGTCTGAAAATATTTAAGGAACTACGTGAGTCATTTTTATGTTTGCAACTAAAATCATGCAACTAAAATCATGCAACTCTAAAGGAAGTCTTGCAAATTCCAATGGACAATGGATTTGATGTGCCCCCCTCTGAAATGAAAGGAAATGATGTAAAGTGGGACGAACAAAAGTGATTTCGCAAAACGACATGATTCACGCTCCCTTTGAAAAGGCCAATATTTTCACAGCGAATGTGTGTAAGATGCATCACACCCACGCTCATGCCCCCCAGCTCTGCTCCCGCCACTGCCTCTGCCTCCACGAATCTAATGTGTAAAGTAGCCAAAGGACGAAAAAGTTTTTGCATAATTTTATGCTTCACATTTTATACGCTTCTGGGGAAAAAGTTGGGGAAAATGTCTTCGGGCATTTTCTGTCTCAAAATTATTCATGAGAACTTTATTTTATTTGCGGTCATTCCACTGGACATCCCTGTTGATGACGATACTGACAAAGGAAGGAAATGAGATCTCAAAAATCAAAAAGAATTTGATGTTGGCTTTGCAACAAGCTAAAGCAAGTTCGAATATTATTTTTAATCGAAACAAAATGTAATTTTTATGCAAAAAAATTGGGAAATTGAAGTTTCGACGAATCCGAGTTCGCCTTTTGCTGAACTCTAACAATTTATACCAATTCACTTTTCATCATTAGTCAGTAATCATGCCCATGCCATTCGGATTCGACAAGAATAATAAAAAGCATCGTGCTAATCCTCGTGGCCATTATTGCCGCAATTGTCTTGTTGATCATCATAATAATTGTCTTAATTTACTTTGCAGTCAGTGCAGCAAATGAAGGTAGCCTTGAAGCATAAAACTACCTTATTAACTTTTATTTGTTGGCCCAACTATTTATGTATGGGAATTTTTTTTTGTAGAGTATCAAACGGCGGCTCTCGAGCTTCACAATGAGTACCGGAAGAAGCATCACGCAGACCCTCTAACTTTAGGAAGTGAAGTATACCTGGAGAAGTTTAAATACTAATAATAATTTCACCTTTTCTAATTTTTGCAATAAATTAATTTTCCTAAAGTTCAACAGCATCGCGGTGAAGTGTGCAGAATACTATGCAGATAGGGGTATGATAGACCATTCATGTCCAGAGAAGAAAGGGGCTGGAGAAAATCTGTACCAGGCAGGGGGCATGCCGGGAAAAGAGTACGATAAAGTGGATCAGGCAAAGACCGCAACGAAAATGTGGTATGATGAAGTGAGTCAATATGATTACTCCCAAAGTAGTCCCCCCAACTTTCCTATCTGTACCAGGCAGGGGGCATGCCGGGAAAAGAGTACGATAAAGTCGACCAGGCAAAGACCGCAACGAAAATGTGGTATGATGAAGTGAGTCAATATGATTACTCCCAAAGTAGTCCCCCCAACTTTCCGGCTGTGGGCCATTTCACACAGGTCAAAAGTTTATTTGATAATTTTATAATATCAAAGTACCTATGTACTATATTGTTCACGAAATAAACTTTTACGTAGGTCGTTTGGAAATCGTCGAAGGAACTCGGCATTGGCTATGCCGAAAAGGGGTCCAAGGTTTTTGTGGTCGGAATCTACAGTCCACATGTATGCACACGCGCCTTATTTTAATTAACTTCCAACTATAAAGTTGACCATCACGAATGACTTCCTTTATTTATTTATTTTAGGGAAATATGAATGGAAGGTACATAGAGAACGTAGAGAAGCCGTAAGAATGAAGAGCGTGAACAAATGCGTCCAAGCATCAAAGAGTATATGCAGCACATGAATCTTTCTTCCAAAATACATTTTAATAAAAAGTTGCAAGTGTCAGGTCAGCAAATTGGTTTTAAACCAGTTTCCTTTATTTATAACTTTCGACTGGATGAACAAATAACAATGATAATTAACAATGACACGTAGTATTCCTAATTTCTGTGACGAAGGACAAACTTTTCATTTGATTTTCGACAATATACCTTACACCAGCTTGTCTATTGAACAAGGTTTTTAGTCTGAGAATTTCATTTTTGAATCGATATGACATTTTTTAATACATTTTGAACTCAACTGTAAATTAATTCGGTCATAAGGTTAATAAATTGCGTAACACCTGACATTTGATACAGACTTTAAAGTCTGAGAATTTCATTTTTGAATCGATATGACATTTTTTAATACATTTTGAACTCAACTGTAAATTAATTCGGTCATAAGGTTAATAAATTGCGTAACACCTGACATTTGATACAGACGTTTGTAATAGTACAGAAACAACTAGGTATGTATACAGCACTAATAAAACATTTTCAAGCTTCCGGACTCATTCCATTACAACTATATCTCATGCTATGTACATACATTTATTTGTTCGTTATACGAATACACTATGATTATATTGATCAACAAAGAACTAATGCAAGTAAAAAAGACTAACCTACTTTTTTCGATGTGTTTTGCAAATACAATTAATTATACATTTTTTGGGGTAAAAATCTTTTGTAGTAAATGACTGAACAATAACAACATATGTCAAAGAAAGAAAAGAATTATTACAAACTTAAGTTACACATAATCAACATCAGCAATTCCATTATTTAAACATGCGTCTAAAACAACAGTCTATGAGTTTCCTATTTGCTCTTCTTCTTCTTTTTCTTCTTCTTCTTGTCCTTCTTGCGCTTCTTCCTCTTCGTGTCAGAGCTGGACGAAGATTTCGTGGAAGTAGAGGAGTGTCGTCGCTTCTTTCGCCTCTTCTCATCCCCAGACTCGGAATTTTTCCCATCCCCTCCCTCCTTGTCCTCGTGCTCGTCATCACTCGAAGAGCTCCCACTTGGCTGCTGCTCCGTCTTCGAAATGGAGCTCAGTTTGATGTTAATCCGGCCCTTTTGCTTTTTCAAAGTTGGCGAGAAGATTTGATCGGAACGGAGTGAGCTTCCGCTGGACTGTTGGAACACTCGTGCTTCAGGGCTAGGAGGTTCATCAAGAAGTTTGTTGTCCCCACCTCGTGAAGAGGGCAAATTTGGCTCCTTCCTCTCTTCGAGCAGATTCAGCCTAAACTTCTCCGACGGATCCCTGCTCCTGCCCGACTCGTCCCGGCCATCACCTCTGCCAGAATCACTCGGTCGCTTGAAAGGAGATCGGTGTCTTGACCTGTACTGATCTCGGTCCCTTGACGGCGACCGTCGTCGTCCACTTCTGTCTCTGCTGGGAGAACGCCTCTTTTCGGGAGTTCGCGATCTTCTAGAGCGAGAACCAGACCTTCGCCTGTCCCGGGACCTTCTCCTTTCCTTTGACTTGGAGCGGCGTCTGGTCCTCGAGTTTGATCTTTTTCGTTCCCGAGATCTTGACCTTCGTCTTTCTCTTGACGGGGACCTTTTGACCCTGTCTCTGGAAAGGGATCGTTTTCGATCTCTTGAAGGTGACCTCCTACTCCGCTCTCCCTTCGAAGTTGATCGTTTTTCAATGGAGGGGGAACGCCTCCTCTCCCTCGAAGGACTTCTTCGCCTCTCTCGAGAGTTGGAGCGCCGTCGTTCCCGTGAAGGGGACCGTCGCCTATCCCTGTCGCGGTCTCTCTGGTTACCCCGCATTGAGGGAGGTGACTTCCTTCCGGGCGAGCGTCGGACAAAGTCTCTTTCCGGAACTTGAAGCTTCTGCTGACGCTCGGAGGAATGCCGGCTGCGATTACGCCGCTCAGCAGAACGTGAGCGAGACCGGTTGCGGTATCTTGGAGATCTGCTGCGGGATCTTCGGCGTCGATCGCCTGAACCGCCATCGCGAACTGCAGAGATTTTCGATTTGATTGAGATGGAGGCTTCAGTGGATTTGCTCATGTTGTAGACAACTTCATCCTCGGATACTTTGGAGCCGAGACGATCCTTTGCTGACTTTCGCGATATGGTGGAGGCGAGAGCAGAAGATGACTTGAGATCAGGCTTGACATGTTGATGCTGAACGACGATGGATTGAATTGGAAGCTCTAAAAATAAGTAGAAAGAAGTGTCTAGCGTCAAAAAAGACAAATTAAATATATAGGGACAGGGACTCAAGTACATACCTTCACGGAGACCCTTATCATATTTTCGAACAGTTTCAGGACTAATGGATTTCATCGGTTCGACTTTCAACGACTTGTCAAAAATGGCATGCTCCGCCCTTTTGATGACCTCAGAAGTGACGGTCCTTTCGGGCTGGTCACGCTTGCCGTCCGACAGGGTGTACATCTGGGATTTCCACATCATTAAGGTGAACCTTATGTTCAGCTCCACCCCCAACAGGAAAGTCCTCGTACTCGTCCCATTTTGAAGGTGGAAGGTGAAGCTCTTCCGGAGCCGAAGCTGGCAAGGTTTCTAAACAAACGTAGCAAACCAAAACATTACCATTTTTACAAACATTCAACGATTCAACATTACCATTTCATCAACCAAACCAACTTAAAAAATCATCACTAACCTGAGCTCTTTTGATCAGGTACATCGTTTCCAATACTCTTTGCAGAATCTCTCCTGTGCAAAACCTCCGCCGGCCCAGTCTTATCCCCACTCAATACCCGTTCCTCCTTCACCACGCCTGATCCAAGCGTCGGCACATCTCCCAACATTTCATGAATTCTATCAGGCGACTTCACAGTTGAGTCACAAGGCGCCGTCTGCTTCGCCGCAACGATGCTATTCTCTCCAACCAAATTATCTGGTATTGGCAGTGCAGCTGCCGCTGCAGTGATAACGTTTGGTATGAGCCCACTCACTCCCGGTCCGGGCACTGGGACGTCCTCCGTCTTAACCACAACTGCGGTAGGAACAGGAAGTCCCTGCGCAGCAGCCTGAATTTGTTTTTTCTCAGTCTCATGATCATCGTCACTCGTTTTCTCGCCTTCGCCAGATTTTTCATCCTTGGACTTTTTCCTCTCCTTTCTGCCCTTTTTCTCCTTCTCCTCTTTGCTTCGCTTCTTGTGCTTTTTCTTTTCCTTTTTGTGCTTCTTGGAGACTGGACTCTTTTTGCGCCTCTCCTTGTCCCCGTCCTGCTCTCGATCCTTGTCGCGATCCTCGGATTTCTTCCGTTCTGAAGACTGCACGGAAGAGGTTGTGGACGGGTGGTGATGAGTTTCGGCGCCGGACTCTCTTGACTCGCGTCCACGTTTATCCAGTTCCGATGAGGAGGTGGCATCCGGCCTCGGATTTGACTCGTGGTGGTGATGATGGCTACGTCCGGTTCCGGTCCCTGTTCCAATCGTGCTTATCGGATAGACGTTGGGCGCACCTTGGTGTCCTGGATTGACATTGATGTCCATCAGGTTTTGGACAGGCGCTACAACGCTCTCCGTTCCAGGGGGAACGATGTTTGGCTCGTAATCATAAGGTCTCTTGTTTGACTCCATAAGTGGAGGCTTGTCCCGGTATGAGGGAGGGGGAGGCTCGTGACCTTGGCTTGGCATAGAGCCGTGGCTCATGTGGCCATGATAGGGGCGCAGAGGTTGTCTCTGTTGATCATACTTGTGGGAGGAGTCATGCTTCACGGGAGGAGGATTCTCGTACTTGCTCGAGGGTGGACCATCATATTTACTGTCGTAGTCTCGAGAGCTGTATGTTGACTTGTTAGCAAATCGACTTGAAGCACGGTCTTCGTACCTACAAAATATAGTATAAAATTAATTAAAAACTTGTCCCGAAAATATGTCAAAACTCGTCTGTTTTATTTATTTCTCAAGACCATACCTATCCCTATCTCTTCCTCTGCTGTCAAAATATTCTTCCTTGTCCTTTCTATTAAATCTGGAGGGAGGTGGTGAGGGCGAGTATTGAGGAGGAGCTCTTCTTGGAGATCGCCTCAGCTTTCCGGGTGGTGTAGGAGTGGGACTGATACTTCGGTTTCGGGATCGTGATCTAACAATAGCAGACGTTATAATCAAATTAGAATAAATTCAAAGTTATTTCCTTCTCGTACATTATGTTTTATCTATAGCAACCATTACCTAGACTTTCCAACGCGCCTAATGGAAGGAGGCGTCCTTGACGGTGACCTGGAGTAAGAGCGCCTTCTCTTAGGACCCGGAAGTGGTCTCTTGCGCTTGGGTGATGGTGACCTGGAGAAAGATCTTGAGCGAGAGCGCTTTGGAGGATAAGGAGAAGTCCGGCGGGGAGAGGGAGAGAACGAGCGAGACTTGGAGCGCTTCCTTGGTCCACCAGACGCAGCCATTTTCTTCCTTCGATCCTTCTCGCGCATGATCCTTTCAAATTCCTTCAAGGGATCGTCGATAACGCTGTTATAAAAACAGAAAATAGCCCCATTTAGCCTAATATAGGTACATACATAAAGAACAAAGCGTCAAATCTGATTTTGAAATAATTTTAAGAAAATGCATACCCAGCTCGATTTTCATCATCTCGATGATGATCATCCATTCGTCCTGGAGGTCCAGGGAAAGGTCGTCGTCCACGTCGATGGCCGTAGTCGTCGTGGTCCATGAGGAACCGCGGTGGAGGTCCTCCGTGATGCATTGGTGGTGGACCGCGATTCATCGGTGGCGGTAGTCGGCTGTTCCAATATCAATGTTGAATTTTGAAACATATAAATTATACTTAATCGGAATCTTTCGTATAGAAAGTAATTATATTTACCTAAAGTTGTTTGGAGGCATATTTGGTCCAGGAGGTCCATGAGGAGGTCCTAGAAGAGCAAAAAGTCAACATTGGACACAACATCAACAACAAAACTATATTTGGAAAAATGTTAAAATAATTACCAAAGTGAATCTTTGACTTTGACATACCAAATCCTGGCGGCGGCAATCCGGGTGGCATTCCCGGGGGTCCTCCGTGATTCGGCGGCCCACCTGGAAATCCTGGAGGAGGTTGCATCGGATTAAATGGAGGTGGGGGACCTCCTGGTGGCATAGACATGGACGGTGGTCCCGGTGGCGGCTGAGAACATCCTGAGGGAGGTCCTCTGGATTCCCGATCTCGATCTCTTGGTCCTGAATCATGCCCGGGTCCTCCATTTGGTGCAGGTCTATGGCCCACGTCTTCCCCCGGCGGAGGAACGTCAAATCCTGGAGGAGGAGGTTCCAATGACCCGCCACCGTTTCCAGGGTGTGGTGGTTTACGAGTCATGTGGTGCGGGGGTGGACCATGATGCTGTGGAGGGGGTCCTCTCATCATTCCACCATGAGGGGGTAGTGAGCCGCTAGGAAATGGTCTGGTTAGGGACTGAATCGCCCGTTGCTCTGTTGGCGGAGGGTCCTTTACTTCCGCTCGCTTCGGAGAGGCAAATGGTGATGGAATGGAGCCGTCATTGAAATCGTACAAATCTGTTGAACATGAACAAATCAATTTAAGAAATGTAATCTTCCAAAAAGTTATATTAAGAAAAAATCCGTTGGTTGCAGAACATGTACAGTCTAGTGTATGCAGGTCATATTTTAGTTTTTGTTAAAATGATAACAGGATTGAACATGAAGGGCCAACGAGGAAGGTTATTCTACATTTTTTTGATAATGAAAGTACTCGCCTAATTTTGCATTAATAAGCTACGTGCACTTTAAGTATATCCGCTGGTTGCAGAACATGTATAGTCTAGTGTATCCAGGTCATATTTTAGTTTTTGTTAAAATGATGACAGGATTGAACATGAAAGGTCAACGAGGAAGGTTATTCTACATTTTTTTTTGATAATGAAAGTACTCGCCTAATTTTGCATTAATAAGCTACGTGCACTTTAAGTAAGTCTTTTTGATGATTTACCTTTAGTTGAGTCAGGATCAGCAGCACCCCCACCGCCTTCAGCCTCAGAGTCAATTTTCTTTGGCGAATGCGGAAACAAGTCATCTGGCAGCTCGTCCAACGACAATTTTCTAGGCTCTTCCTTAGCTGGCTCTGCTTTCGGAGAAGGCTTGTTTTGAGCACGTTCAGGGACCTTTTCCGGTGATCAGACTCGAGCAAGTAGCTTCGGATGCCTGAACATTACAAAAAATGTTAACTTTCGGAATTTAAACCTCAACTAAAACTTTTTAAACTTTTGTATAAATCTTATATAACTTACAATCGTCACAATAAGAGTTGGCGCAACAGGGCACCAGCAGCGCATCCGTAAGCAGATCGTTACATAACGTGCAAACCAAATCGTCTGGAATTTTGGGCTTTGCCGGCTGCTCAACCGTTTGCTGCCCCTTGTTCTTTTCCAAGTACGCCGCACTTTAGGTAAACAAAAAAATCATTTATTTAATAAGAATTAAGTTATAGCCGATCGTTGGTTAAAATAATGTAACAATTTTAAAATAAACTTACTGGTCTACCGCTGGAACAGCATATCGACCTTCG
>JAHZMY010001926.1:0-14599 GCA_027743915.1 Seira sanloemensis | reverse complement strand
CTCACGCTTTATGATTTCCCCTCTCAACTCCAACGAAACAAATTTAGTAAAAGAAAACAAAACCCGTGGAAAAGTATGCCAAGACAACAAGGGAAAAACGGGAAAGGTTTACATTACCACATTTCAGCAAACTCCTTCTTCTCCGTCCACACAATACAGCCTCGTATTAGCTTTGGTAAAGCGATAACAGAGTAAAAGTTTATAAGAAACAAAAAGATGATTTATGATTTAGTAAGTGGAGTATGATAGCTCTTGACATAAAAATTATCTGGCTGGTCTGAATGGACCGTTATTGTTTGTCTGCTCTTGACCAACAAAATATTGGAAAGGGGGCAGACTGTGCGCCAGGTACGCATCCTGTGCAAACTTCTCTGAATCAATAACAGGGAATATTATATGCAAGTGGAGACCTTCTTTTATCCTTTTAAATATGCATTATTTTGTCACTTTCTCTTGGATGGGATTATGCGTTGAAGGGAAGGAACGACGCTGCACACAATTTTTAAATTAGCCTGGTGTACCGGGTCACATTTCCTCTGATGGAATAGTATTATTTCCTATATACCTACATATAAAACTTGTGAAATACAAGATTCTGGGTGCACACAGTTCCAACCCCAGGGCTTGGAAAACGTCGGTTTAAGCAAATTATATTCTGAGAGTTTCTCCATTTTCTTTACCCTCCACGAAATTCAGTGGAAACCGAAATACGCAAGCAAAAAAGTGTTTTCAAGGACAATTATATGAAAAATGAGACTAGCTTTTTTTCACCGATGGCTCTTTGTTTACTTCAATTTTGTGGCACTTTTCCCCAAAGTGGAGAATTAAGTTTTGAAGGCCATACCAACTTTTTTGGCTTGCCATTTGGTATGCAGCAGAACATTCAAGTTTTTCTCATACTTTGCTTCTAAAAATAATATGCATACATACGTTTCATTGATCAATTTTGAGTGGTATGCCAATTGACAATTACAATTACAACCATTTTTTAGTAAAAGCAAAAAGTATCACCCTTATGCTCTGTATTTGTCCATACACTTATCATTTGGTATACAAACAACAGTTTTTGGGGAAGTTGAAAAAAGTATTTGATCTTTCATTCGAAAAAGACCGGAACCATGTGAAAATGCTAAATTAATTTGAAACCATTTTCATTTGTTGCATGATCAAGCAAAATGAAACACAAGGTTAAATTGAATTAGACAGACGAGTCGTCATGAATACCCTACAGCGACAACATAGGACCATCTCATAAGGGCATGAAACCAGCTACATACACCTTTCACTGCTCCCTTACTCTTCGACTCACTGGTCATGTTTTGGCGTCTCTCATTACATACCATCACGTTCACATGCTTTACACAACTGTCCATCAAATAGCGATACGTGGGCCGACATTCTGAATATATTTTAGTGAACATTGTTATTGTAAACAAGTGATGAAATATAAATTCGACACTTTTTCGCAACAATCCTCTAATTTAGTTCCAATGTCAAACTCAGCTCAAGTGTTCCATGAAGGTATATCACGCCATTTCCGCTGAATGAGATGACGAACGAAGGTCAAAGTAAATATTGTTAATGAAAATTGGGACCCCTTCAAAATATTTTTGCTTGTTTGCATAAGCGTGGCATATGAAATCAAACATTTTACAAAACGAGAAAAGTTGATTTTTCTGTAAAATTAAGTCAAGGATCTCTGCTTGTATCACGAGCCATATCAAATTATTTCTGCCTGATTCAGAATCAACATTTTCGTTTTGACATTTGATTCATATTCAGAGAGCGGAGAGTGTAAAGCGCAATCAGTTTTCATGGCTCAATTGGCACGATCGAATGACATGTTGGAGAACATCTGTCAAGCACGCTCTAGAACTTGCCACTTTGGTGGCATGTGAAACTAGACAAAGAAAGAGAGTTCAAAGAAAAATCTAACTTGTTTGTTTCCCGATAAAGCACGCAACCAAAAGTTGCCTTTGTTTTTGTTTGTTTAGTGAGGACTCGTTGAAAAAGTTTTTTTTTTGGGAGAAAGTAGCTTTTCTTCCTGTGAGCACGTCAGACTCCACTTTGAAGCATTGTGTCGTAACCTAAACATTCGTAACGCGGAAATGTTTTCATTCAAGAGACTCATTCAAGATCATTGGATTCTTTTTAGGAACCTTTTACGCTTGATTTGCTCGTGGTGACCAATCGAAATTCAACGAAGTTTTAGTCCCTTGCAAATGAGCTTTTGTATGATTTCTATGAAATCGTGATTTCTGTGGGAAGGGAAAACCTCAAAAATCGCTTTCATATATATGTAAGAGGATTTGCCCGTTGGAAATTAAGCCCAAACTATACCTTATACCAGATTTTGCCAACTTTTTGTGTCATGGTATTGGGCAAGAAATACGGATTTAATTAAGCCGTCTTTTGTAAAGGAACTTTCCCATCCTTGAATTTGCATAAGTCAAAGCTAGTCGGAATGATGGAAGGCCGATTTGGTGAAAGCACATTCGTAAGGCGATTTGGCAAGAAGCAACTTTGATTCACCACCGCAAACCCCATAGTCGTAATTATTTTTAACAATGTAAAAAAGTACAAAAGTCAAAGGAAATTCTCTATTTTTGTTTCTGGTCTTTGGATGTGCTGATTGGTATTGTGTCCAGGAATTAGGTAATAAATACAAAGAAGGGCCTTGCTTCCAAATATAATCCGAATAAGCGAATAGCATAATTTAAAGCAAACTACATGTACAAAAGTTGAACATATTTTCCAAGTAAATCAAATAAGTTTTGATCGGGAATGAAATCCGATTGGCCTACATACATTCCAGGCTGAGAATTTCCAATGAATTGAAAATGCGATTATTGAGGTTCAATTTATACTTTACTTCAACAAAAACTTTAACTCGAACGTAGTATACCTAGTTATTCGTTCGCCAAGGTCGTGCTTTCGTTATGGCTCATTTCAACCTGCTCGCATCAATATACTAGGTACATTATATCATGTATAGTCTCCTGGCAACAACGCTTTGAATTGTAATTCACTTTATTGCAATTTGCAAATTCCATTTCATATAGAAATAGGCCATGTGAATCTCAACAGATAGGATTCAAACTTTACAAGTTATAAATACTCGGAAGCGTAAATCCTGTAGGTATTTTTTTACCCTAGAAACATCTTTATTTGTTGGCATTCACAGCGTAACTTGATTTGTAAGAGTGATTTGTATCAGAAACGTGTTTTTGACGTTACATTCTATTTACATTTGTAAGGAGCAAATTGTGTAAAAAAAAGCTTAAAGGGCTCCGCGCGCAACATGTCTTCTTAAAGCTGTATGTATGTATGTAAATCAAATTTGTTGACACACAGACACAAATTCTGACTTTTAAAAGGAAGGACTTCATCCCATCACGAGAATAGGATTTCATGCGGTAAACTATAAGCTCTTGAAGAAAACATGAGTCAGGATTTTATCCTGCAAGTGAAGTTTAAAAACAACTTTTCTTAAAGTTGCAAAAGTATGAGAGGCAGACATACAAAACTTTCTCTGGAACCATGTGCCGTTCAAATAACAGGTTAAATGGGCAAATCCGCAATATGATTCGTAGACATACTTTTATGCACAGCCAGTACTTTCTCTCATTTATCAAGTTTGTATTCAAATAAGACTTTCGCTTACACAATGATTCATTCTGTCTGTAGACTTTTTAACCGAGACCTTTTTCACATTACACGTGCAACATTCATATTTTATTGTCTTGTGAAGGAAAACATTGCATTTTTTATTTTGAGCAGAAATATCTATACTACAAAAAAACTGTGTAATACATACTATGATCTTTGAGGTTCACGGATATTCCCTGGAAGGAGAAAAAGTGCAGTGTCCTATGGAAAAAAACTGTGTGAGAGGGAGATCCATTTCTTGGAAAGAGCCCATTTCCCCTTTATCCCTTCCAAGTGTACAAACATGATTTACTGCTTAATAAGTGTCGGACGAACGTCATCTCTTTAACGCAAAAATGTATTTATTTCTAAACTTCCGAAAGGAAATGCATCACATGGATCGTCCTCGCTGCGAGGAAATGTTGTGCGATAAAAAATGATGTGGGTGATGATTTTTTGTCTGGGGAAACATGAAGCCTGCAGTGCGCTGATATTGCCCTCGCGTTGCATCATTTTCAATGAACCGGAAAAGTATTATTAATTGCCCATACACGAGTAGATTAGCCGTTAATCATTTGTGGCATGCATAAATTTGAGCTGGCAATGCATAAGCTCAAATCATAAATCACAAAGCTGAAAAAAGCAAACATTTGAGAGTCACATTCTGCTCAACTTTCAGCTCTCCAAGCTGGGAGAAATATGCTTCGACAACCAACAGTGCAGCCTCGCGGATAAGGGAAGTCACTGCAAGTTCGTCGTCCCAAGAGTTTTCGGAAGATGCCAATGTCAGTCTGGAAAGGAGCTGGACGGCTTCAAGAAAAGATGCGTGGGGAGGAACAAGAGTAAGTATAATTGGTTTATGTGCTTTTTCTCACATTAATCTCAGAAATAAAAGTTTTGGCTTTAATGGCTATTCTTTCAGAAAGACAGTTTCTTTTATAGTAACGTGGGAAAAATTAATGGGGAAAGTTTTGCCAGTTGAATTAATATGGCCTTCCTTTGTCATTGTCACATTATGAAAATGCGCGTGGGGAAATTGCTAATGGTCTTTTGCCATTTAGGCTATTGCACACAGGTGCAAAAAAGTCTTTAAATGAAGATACGCGATGAAACTCGAGACTTTCATTGCCATTGTCATTATTGCCATTTCTTCCGATTTTTGGGGTAATGGCTCCTTCAGGTCTGGACTTGGCCAAGGACAAATTTAAATTTAGCCTTACAAGCCTTGTTACTGTGTATAATAAATAAGGTTCTTACATTTAGTTTTAGTTTGTAATCTATAAGAGGGATGCTCCATTGAATGGATTTACAAATTCTAGGTGATTTTGGGCGACACACTACCATTTAATTATATATTCCCTTTGGCTCATTTCCCCTGTACCTTGTACATTAAGGTATTGAGACACAAAATGGGGCAATACGAATTGCAGCTTTGTGGGAAATAAAAACTGTAACATGGAAATCAACTGGCTAATCTATTTCCAGCCCAAGCTTATTCTTCACCTTGCCACATTAATTAAATTTTATCCTGCCTTCTTTTCCAATTCATTAAAAATCAGAAAAACACGTTCTCAAGTTTTCCCATGCCTACAGCTAGTCCTTGAGAGTGTGAAGAGTATTCTGTCTGAATGGAATATGAAAATGAAAAGTAGCATTGAATAGGGTAACCTGAAACCCTTCCGTTGGTAAGATTACTTTTTAAAAATTAAATGAATGAAAAATATTTCTCACGGCTAGGTTATTTTGAGTGAATGCCTAATTTATGCCATTCATTAATTTTCGCTGACGTGTGGTACACAAGTGTGCGTAGCGTTCTACCTACCTACCTAGGTATGTACTTGGGGGAAAAGTTTGATTTCAAGATTCTTCTATTTCTATGCCAACTACTCACCTATGTACATCCCACTTCCAAACTCTTCTGGTAATGAAGATGACGTGGGTAGGTACATCAAAGGAGTTCTATTTTTACCTCCGAAAGAATGTTGAACTTTCTCTCTCTTCCTTAAACCCGAACGCAAACACGGGGATACTTTTTGGCCAGTGACAAAAGGCTATTTTCTCAAAAGAGAGTCAAAAGCTGGTTTTTTGGGTGCCGTACTTGAGAAAACACGCGAAAAACTTGGTAGTGCCCACGTAAATATGTCGGGTTAATCCCGGCGTGTAAAATTAATTGAAAACTTTTTGTAGCGTTTGCTTTCAGGTTGAAATGACAAAACTGTCTATTTTTGGAGCTACACAAGGATGATTCCAAGAAAGCGCTCTACTCTCAAAGGACCACATTATAAACACATCACTTTTATATTTCCAATTTCAGAGATTGGTCAACCCTGTGATGATGATGTCGAGTGTTCCACTTCCCATGCCTTCTGCCAGCGGAAGTTGGACGGCAGTTCCGTGTGCACCTGTGAGGTAGCGTATGCACCTTCGTCAGACAGAACCAGATGTTTGCCCACCTACAGAGGTGTCTTCTCGGCGACGTCACTGGGCTACCCTTGTCACTCCAGTATTCAGTGGTAATTAAAAAGAGAACCATACTTAGGTACATGAGATTACGAGCCATTTCATTTCACCTCACGTCGTCAATAACACTCTTTCTAGCCAATTAGCGGATCCCAACTCCATCTGCAATAGTCAGACGGGAGTTTGTGACTGTGCTGCAGCAAACAGCACCTGCAACGCGAGGTCTAGAGGATGCCACCGAAGCACGTTCCAAGTGAGATTTTTTTTGTTTTCGCCTTGACATTCCATGTGGGAAATTTTTTTTACTTGCCCTGCGTTTGTCCTTGCCATTTATCTATTTCCATTATTTCAACTTTGCATTTTAATTAAGGTTGACCTTGTAAATTGGCAGTTACTCAATCTCTGCTAAGCATTTCTCTGTATTTTAGTTTCAATCAGTTGGTAAAACTCATTTTTCTCCAAGTAATTGCCATCCAACACAATCCAAACTTGGACAAAACAAAAGCCACACTAATACAAAAAACAGTAGAGTTGTCACTTTATTTGTAGCTTTTGTGTACGGCTTCTTCTCCGCATCTTTCCTGTTTGCTTTTACTCATTGGAGAAAATTGAAAGAAGTAATGCGAGCTGAGAAGTAATTATTTCAGAGAAGTCGAATGAACACAGGCTTGTTCCAATGCGATGAGGCACATTTTTTTAAAAGAAAGATCAGTAGGAGCTTGTGTGCGTAAGCGTGATCAATAATAATCTTAATGCGTCCATTATGTTCTCACTCTAGCCCACACTTTTAGCCATGGTCCCGTAATTATTTGACAGTGTCACACGCTATGCCATCCTCCATCTTTTTCATATAAAGTCACATCATTAGCAATGTGGGTAATTAGTAAGGCCTTGTGTCTTTTTCTTTTTCTTTTTAATTTCATTCACTCCACCAGAGGATTTCTGGTGGCAGGGATCTCCTCATTGAGTCATGAGAAAGCATAAGCATATTGTACGGGGAAAATTAATGTGGGCTTTCTCTCTCCGCTTTCGAAACTAAGCTCATTTTTGGGGAAAATGGAAAGCTTGCCAAAATGTGTTCATCATGTTTTACTCATCGTTATATCATGGCACAATGCTCCAGTGCCGCTGGAGAAAAAATATAAATAAGCTTGGCCCACCATCATATTTTTTCCAGGCTTTTGGATCTTCTTGTTGTGGTTGGTAAAGTAGAACAAAACCATAAACCAAAAAGCATGTCTTACGCTGGTCTTATTGCCTCAATGTATGTTTCGTGGAGATAATGCGGTTGCAAATGCATTAATATTCATATTCATGCATTAATCCCAGGAATAGGGCATTTCATCCCTTCCAGGAGTAATATGTTTATTTTTGGGCTTCTCCTCCGCAAAACAAATTGTGCCAAGGCGAAAGTACAATTTCTTGGTGATGATTTTTACTGGTGTTGCAATGACGATGACGGCTGTTGAGTTCGTACGATTTATGGTGTTTCGTCTGAAGAGGGACTTTTTGATGGGACTAATCCGCATGATGAGTGCCTCCTCAGGAGGACGTGTAGTGAACAGCGCAGTTCTGAAATCGTTTCTGGAAGCGTGACATGAGAAAAAATTGCAGTCGAAATTATGAAGTTTATCGAGCAGAAAAGAAAAATAGAAATTTGTTGACTGCATTGTCCTTGAAGTGAGTACATATGTATGTATAGGAAAGCTCTAGAATAGTGAATGGCCTTTGCATCTCACACTGTGGAGGAATGACAGAGCATTTCATAAACTCATTAATTGGGAAAGGGAATGGGACAATGAGATGACGGGGATTGTATGAATGTGATTAAGGCAGTCTGAAAGAATGAGGATTTGTTAAACAAAAGGAAATTAATAATAATTAACATTTACGGAGTCACATAGGACGTCGCCCGGATTAGNATAAACTCATTAATTGGGAAAGGGGGATAGGACAATGAGATGACGGGGATTGTATGTGATTAAGGCAGTCTGAAAGAATGAGGATTTGTTAAACAAAAGGAAATTAATAATAATTAACATTTACGGAGTCACATAGGACGTCGCCCGGATTAGTCTATAAAAGACTTGCAAAATTTAATAAATAGAGGAACGGATTATATAAACTCTTTGCTTTCTCTGCAGAAGATGTGATATTTAGAAGAGTTGAAAGTGTTGAAGGGCATCTTTTTTACAGACAAAAAGTGTGCTTACAATATGTAGATTGTAGATATGTATGTACATACATAAACAAAAATGCTTCCACGTGTGAGCACATTCGCATTCAATTGTGTAAAGCAAAACAACGTGCGCATGTTAATTAGAGCACATCTATCGAAAAAGCCGCAACGTCTTCGATGCACATCCCCGTCTTCGAAAGCAGAGAAAGTACATTATTGTTTTGCATTCGATTGTAAAGCAAAACAACGTGCGCATGTTAATTAGAGCACATCTATCGAAAAAGCCGCAACGTCTTCGATGCACATCCCCGTCTTCGAAAGCAGAGAAAGTACATTATTGTTTTTCCATCTAGGGAAATAACATCATTCATTAAGTTTTTGCAAAAACTTTCCTCTTCCCTTTTCTTTTCAAACTTTCTTTTGCTTTTCCCTCTGCCGCATACATATATTTACTATGCAGTTTTTCCATGGACGTGAGTTTTCCTTCAGGAAAAGTTTGAAGCAAGCGTGTCTTCTTTTCTTTTTTGCAGTGCCACTCTGACGGGAAATGTATTTCATGGTACTTTGTTTGCGATGGGAAGCACGACTGTGAAGGTAAATAATGAGCATAATAAACATTTCCATATTGAACATGAGGTAAACCTACAAGATCTTTTGTGTCTTTGTATCTTCTTTTTTCCCCTTGAAAAGGTACAAAAAATATAGATAGGAGAGGCACAAGGCAGAAAATCGTACATACCATAAATAAGACTTTTTTTGTTCTTTTCTTTTCAAAAATGCCAAAGACGGAAGTGACGAGGTATGCGAGGTTCAGTATGGAAATTGTCCCGCACAAGCATTCCAATGCAGCCACCCCGATCCAAACAGCATGAGCACAACCACGCCACGAGCTTTACCTTCGAGTAACATCACCCTAATTTCGGAGTCTACCATACTCTCCTCCCTCGCCGCCGAGTTTGAGGCGATGAAAGCAAGGAGGATGTCGATAAAGTGCATAAACCGAGCGAAACTGTGTGACGGTTACGTTGATTGTAAGAAATGCAATGATTTAGCTTGTTAAAACCGAGACACTGTGTGGAAGGCTATTATATGCTCTTACCTGTGATTTGTTTTTATCTCCAGGTGATAATGGAAGTGATGAGGAGGGCTGCACCGGAAGGGACACTTGTCCTCATGGCACATTTCAGTGTCTCAAGTCGAAGGACTGCCTTCCCGAACATAGATTTTGCAACGCCATTGCCGACTGCCCTGCTCTCGAGGACGAGGATGAGATGCAATGCAGGATGGAATTTCAGCCTTCAGAATACTGTCCCTACAGGTAAAAATTATCATTATTATGGAGGACACGTGGGTGGTATAAAAAAAGAGTCTGATGAATTATTATGATTATTATTACGCACACAGGTGTGAAGATGGCCGATGTCGCTCTTCCGCCATCGTTTGCAGTGGGGTGCTTGGTTGCTCGGGTGGGGAGGATGAGAAAATGTGTCAAATCTGTCGTAAGCCATTTTTCTTCAGGCATAATCGTTACTCTTATTACTTCATCTTGTTACAAGGAATTTTCTTGCACTGCATCATCTGCAGTGGGGAAAGCATGTAATTTGGGAGGCAGAAAAGTGCTTTCTCGAAGAAAAAAATTCGAGAAAAGGTAAACAATAACGAAAATCTAACTTCAGGGGACATGAGACTCCTTTTTATTCGTATCGCCGCATTTTGTATTCCTTTCTCAACCTTGATGAAAGCCTCTCGAATCGGAAATTGAATTCTCGTGTGTTTACTACTCGCCATAAAATGTTCTCCTGGGGAACGGCGGAGGACGAGTGGGTGTGGAGCGTGTCTTCTCAAGAATTTCCATCATCGTTTATTACAACTCCATAGTATGAAGGATTTTTGATTTAAAAAACTAATCACAATTTCGGGGATGCAGGGCAGAATTAGCAATTTTTATGAGACAATACTCCGGAAGGTGAATAAGGATTGTCGGGATAATACCGAGCTAATATTCAATCTACTTTAATGGCAACGCTCGTCTGTATACGTTTACGACTAAAATACATAATGTCCTCTTCCGATTTTGGATTATCCATTTGGAAAGGAAAAAGAGGCAAACAGCCTCCGAGCTCTTCTCCCTCAGACATGGAGACACGTTTCACGAACGAAAGATCAAAGCGACAATATTTGTGCGATGTGTGGAGCAAAGTGAAAGTCTGTGTCTAGCATTAGGCAGGGCTATAAAAAGGGAAATGAAATTATAGGTATGAGAGAGGGGTTTTCCATTTTGTCGCTCCATTCGCGTTTTCCGTTGGTTCATGAACCGGGCTCATTTGGACAATACGGGAATGAGAAAAACAGGAAGTTCGAAGTTCACGCTAGTACATGTCCGTTCAATCAATGACCCTCTCCAAAATTATTGTTTACAATTTACCATGAAATACCGTGTGCAATAGTAAATAGGTATACAAGCAAATAAGCAGTAATTTTGGATTGATCAATAGAAAAATTCTGAGTAATGACAGAGTATGGTTTAAAAGTCTGTAAAATGGTGGGGTAAAATACAAACATATACTTTTTTTTAGTTTAGTTAAACTGACAGAGTACGTAATATTTTTCTTGGGACTTTAATGAAATTCTGGTGATGTGAAAACCCTGTGCTTCATGTCATTTGCAGGTTGCCCCAGGGTCTCCCGAGAGTGAATGTGGACCAAGTCTTTCGTTTTTTGTCGTCTTTACCACTCAATACTTTTTCAGCACTCAAGGCTATAATTACACTCCATCTTGGAATTCAAGACGCAGCAAACTCTTGGGCAAAGGATTACATACGGTGACATGAGGGCGGAAGTCAGAAGCAGCCATATAGCTTTCTTAGGAATGTTCTTCATTCCGAAAGGCCAAGTTCATCTTATTTCTCATCACGTCATTTCGTTCTTAATTTTATGAGCCATTTCTGTACAATCTCATGTATTCCGTCATACAAGCACTCTATTTTTAGCTTCTGCACATGTAGGACAAATATCACAAATATTGCGAGATTAGGTGACACAAGCACTTTTCCAATTTGGGTCAAATGTGAGCAAATTGTCTTGTCCCATGGTTTATGTTTGACTTTCACGAGGACCTTTTTTCTATTTGGATTATGCAGAGGAATATTTTATGTAGTTTGAGTTAATCCAGGATGCTGTAAAACTGGAGAGAGCGAAAAAAAAGTGCAGACGTGTGTGTGAAATGGCGAGAGAGCACCTACACACCTTCAATTCCAGACTGTGAATGTGTATTACCTCATCGCAGGTGTTTAGATAAATCGGTCCCTTGATACCTCAATGAATGTATATATTTTGTCGGATACAATTTTGCAATTTGCCCTGGCCTTGCTCACTTCCAATAGCCCAATAGTGTGTACAGTTTCACCTTTTTCTAGAATGCCACGAGTCTTGAGTACAAAAGGTAAGTGTTTATGCAGTCGCCTTTTTTCTCGACAATTGGAACATTTTGAGAGGAGGGTGCCACTCGAGCCAGGGCAACCTTCACATTTTCTCCCCAAACCAATTTCAAGTCAGACACCTTGTCGCAAGTTGGCCCTAACAATAAAAACGAAACTGAAAATTATTCTGCTCTCAGCCGTCAAATTAGCCAAGGTAAAGTGGAGTGTGAAGTCTATTCGCTTCCGAGAGAAAATCGCATGAATTTTATGTTCTCCTAAATTTATCTTTTCAGCTCGGATTTCTCTATGCTCCGTCAAAGAAAAAATAGTGGCAAGTCAATTTCAAAGTTTACGTATTTTCCTTCGAAACGGTAAATCAAAAATGCGTGAAACTCCGCCGTAGTGAATATTTTACAAAGACTTGGGCGATCTGAGAAACTACAAAGTAAATATTTTTTTAAAACAGAAAAGTTTCGCTTTGATGTAGAATAGGCATGAGATTCATTAGCGTGATCTGCATTTCATCAAAAAAAAAGTACGCAGAGAGAGAGAGAGATGCCTTTTTAAATGATATTCTGGTCTGGTTCCATTTCTTTTAATAAGCTTATCACAGTTCAATGCAGTTCATGCATAAATATGCTTTGTTTAAGTTGAGCAGGAGTTGACAAAAAGAAAAGAAATGCCGAAGACTTTGGCTGCAATCCAATCTCCAGAAAACAATTATTTATGCGGGGTGACATAAACACAGCAGAGTTTCAAAATTTGTAGCAAATGACTAATGAGTGTCTGATACAGGGAAAAGTACTCATGTTGTTTGTGCAGAAATGTAATGCGTAAATTTTTATTTCAATTTTACACAAAACTATTAATTGCCCTTTTTTCAAGGCGGCATTAAATTAATTTAGGCTAATTAAAAACGGGTCTCCTTATTTACAACTCGCGCAGCAGAAATCTTACAAAATCTTACATTAAAAAGCTAAAAAGCAAGACAACTTTTTCCAATGCATCAGAAAATTAAAATGCTACTCTGTTTCCAGAGTTGAATCTATAGATATTTTACACAGAAATTCTGAACGTGTTCCTTTAACATGGAACTGGAGTAGCACATTGTGGTCCTCTTACTCTCTCTCTCTCTCTCTCTCTGCGTCTGAAAACAAAGATCACTTATCTTAATCGCTACGTGTGTTCCACTCAACGTTTCTATTTCCACCGAAGCGTATCGAAAAGGAGGCTTTTCGCAGTTGGAGACACAAAAAAGAATAAGAATTATCACTTTAAACTCCCCAAAGATCTTTACCTCTCTCCACGGGACGCTTTGCAAAAAAACCTGAATGGCCGAGGAGTACTTTAACACACGTGCAAAATTATTGAAAAATATTCCCTCTAGCGTCTAGCCTTTAGTAGTGGCCCTCTGATGAAGATGTTTGTACGAGATAAGACAACTACAAAAAAATACATGGGACTGTAGCTTTTCTCCAGCATCACGACATCGTAAAAATGGAAACAATTATGGTAAAGTGGCCACTGGTTCCCTATTTTACAAAAAAAATCATTACTTCACTCCTACAAGCATGTTTCTTTGCGTCTCCCTTTCAACTTTTGTTCGGGACGAGGAGCGAAAAAAAATCAAAATTGTTTTGATACGACTTCCCATTTCCGTTACCTTGCTTGAGCCATTTTTGTGGCTAGCCAGAGTGAGGCAATTTTTTCAATGATTTTGTGGCCGTGCATACAGGTCCCAGTGTTTGGCTGCACTGCACTTTAATTTCCCAAAGTCTTTGGCTCAATCTGCAGAAAAGGAATTTGTAATACTTTTTGGGATTCAGGTAAACATTAAGATGCCATTATTTCCAGCTGGTGTTTAATGTGCTGTGAGCCGTTTCTAATGAAAAAATATTGCTGAAGGCGTACACACACCCTGCGAAACAAGTGCATAGGCACATTACTACACGGACATGTTTGTGCATGGCACTACTACTGCTGAATGAATCGTTGTTAGAAGAAAAGACGCTCGCCTCAGCAGTTCTTTGCGATTTTGAATGGGCTCCTCCGTGCCAAATATGCTCAAGATTGTGTATAGGCATTTTTCTCAACTCTTTTGATTCATTTTTTATCATGGTATTTCATACTTGATTGTACGACATAATGTTCTGACATGGAAAGGGAAGATAGTTGGCAGAGTCCTCACTAAACTTTTTATTCGCATATTTATCAGCGGAAAATAGAATTTTGTAAAGCTAGAAAAGAGCTCTTTAAAACCGCATGAGAAGAATGGGCCATATACACACGCATTGCTGGAATTGTTCTGGTGTGATGGTAGTGTGGTTAGGCGAAAATAAAAGTGGCTTTGTGCCTTTGATCTCAAAACTTCATAGAAATGTAGTTTAATATTTAAAAAAACCGAGATGAGATTGAGATGTAATGTAAAGATAATTGTAGCTTTAAGATGGAGGATACATGTATAGCGTAATGAGGTTTTTATGAATCGCTTTTAAGTGTATAGCATTATTTATATCCTGTAAAGAACACAAGACAATATTAAACTAACTGGTATTTATTTATTATTACGTTGTTGGCCAAACTAAAAATGTTGTACAGCTTTGTATGTAGTATACACCACACACTAAATAAAACATTATAGACAAATTTGAAACCCTCTTGATTATTTATTTTTCTGAGTGTGCCCCGAGAATCCAATTATTTCTGTCCGTGGAAGCAATGTTACTCCATTACCTCTTCTGCAATAAACAGCACACAATTAATCATCCCGAGAAGTTCTTACATAACTACACACAATTTCATTGCGAATCAAAGAGAACAAGGAAGGAAAAGTCTTTATTTCATCATTAACGAGAGCCCAATACAGGTAATTCAGCACATACATATTTACCTAT
>JAHZMY010001925.1:0-10398 GCA_027743915.1 Seira sanloemensis | reverse complement strand
ACGAAGTAATTTCATTTCCTGTCTTACCCGCTCACCGCAATCCATAATCCTTATTTCCCAATTACGCGATGGGAAGCCTTTTAACCCCAACCTCAAAAATGTCACGTGTAAAACCTCATTTCCAAACGTTGTACGACTTGTAGATCCATGCAGCAGTGCTATAAGCTTTAGAAGCTTAATATTTATCAAGGTTACACCTTCAAAGAATGGGCAGGGATGATTCAAATTCTCAGCTTCAATCGACACGAAAAAAATTATATTGCGTATTATAGTAAAATTTCATCCTCTTCAGTCGCGTAATTTCAGTGCCTAATTTACATCTTCGAGAGACAGGTTGTGAGGAAGAGACAGTCATGTGATAACGAATGACTTGAGCAATACCTCCACGAAATAATTGACATGATACACCCATTCTTTCAAAATTGAAAAGTCGTGGCAAGCTTGGCCCCTAGCTCGTGCAGGGAAATTGTTATTGGCAATTTATTGATGGTATGCAGTCTGATTCTCTTTGTCCGTGTAACTGCTATGACGAGAATTTGTAATTACCCGATAATAATATTTGATGTGACGTATGGCTAGAGTATTATGGAGGTCCAAACTGGGGTTCATGAGATTGCAAAATTCCACACAAACTCTGCGTCCACTCCTTAAAAATGATAAACGATCGCAAAAAGTAGGTTGGTACTGTATAATCAAGCCTTACTGTTAGTATTGTGGCAAGCTTGGCACAAATATTCAACATTTAAATATCATACNCATGAGATTGCAAAATTCCACACAAACTCTGCGTCCACTCCTTAAAAATGATAAACGATCGCAAAAAGTAGGTTGGTACTGTATAATCAAGCCTTACTGTTAGTATTGTGGCAAGCTTGGCACAAATATTCAACATTTAAATATCATACCAAGTCGCAGTTTGATTAAGTCCTTGAAATCTATTTTTATATACCACAATTGTCATTTTCGCCCGGATTTTGTAATGATAGATGATGGACGACATAAATACATATTGCTTTGCTAGCGCGTACTCGGCGCACTGACACTTTTTGTTTGTTTTTATGGCGTTTTGTACCAATATTCCAAAAAAATTGCATGTAATGCGAAGCATGCAAACATTAAGACATTTGGTTTTTACATACACCCTAATATTTTGAAGACGAAATAAATCGTACTTTTCCTCCTTCATTTGCACTTTTTAAAGTACCAGCATTATCCTCATCAACGGAATAAATTATTGGGTAAACTAACCTCAAATTCGCATACGTATCATCATCCAGTGCAACCAGGGAAATAGGCAATATGATATGTGCATGTTGTAGATGTAACAAAATGCAAACCTTCATCTACGTACCCCATAGGTGTAGTCACTCGCAAAAATCCCATCGTTAAAACTTGGCTATTGTACAGCTCCCATGAACCCATCATTAAATAACATCTTGTCTTAAAGAATCACAGCCATTACCGAAATGATTCGCCATGTTGTCTGCACGTAAAGCAAAAAAAAGCCGTGCTTGAGCCAGGGAAAAGCTTCTCTTAAAATGTTAAACGAAGCTTCGGTAACGACTTCCGTGAAAACAAGTACTCCTACACTTACGATCCATCTTAAATTTTGATTTCCTTATTTTTTTCAAAAGTTTTTTTCCGTCTTCACCCATACAAATGTATTCCTTTGTATTAGTATTCCTGTGCACACGTTTTCTTTCCGGACAAACTACACACCAGAGTGATCTTCCATGATGCTATCATTTTATTTAAGGCGTGGAGTGAAAAGGAAATTGTGTTTGTTAGGGCGATATGTTACGTATGAACTTTCCTTTCACGGCCACGTTTGTTTCATCGACTCAAGTTCATCCATCACTGAATATCTTTCCCACCAATGCTACAGGGACGAAGCACACCACAGCTATGAAATATTCCATTCCAGTGATGATCACTATTCACTATATAAAAGGCCGCTATATCCCCATTTCTCCTAATATTTTCCTTCTTATCCCTTTCCCCAGTCTACATCCAAAGATACAATTTCTCTGCTACGTATTTTGGGAAAAGAATTCTTGTCTCCTCTCAAACGAAACGTAAAAGGCACAAAGTTTACTCGAAAACTCTATTGGCTGTAAAGCTGTAAACCATGCATGAGCTCAAAAAGAAAAAGTCTGTAAAGGCTTTTCCTTGGAAATTCATGCTTCCCGAAAGTCTCACTACGCGATTTAGGGGAAGGGGGAAGACGAGGACGAACTTGCATTATTCACTTTCTCAAAGAAAGTTTTCTCTTGTATGCATAAAATGTAGCTGGCTTACGGTTGCAAATGCAAAAGACCAAGGAAAAAACTTTTCACAAGACCGAAACGTGTGCCTTTCACAAGACTATTTCTTTACTTAACAGATTCGACTCAAGGGCAATGCACCATGAACGACCATGGGCAATCCTGAATTATGCATACGAATTATATAATGGTTTGTTACAAGGTCGCCAGCGTAGAAAATTTGATTTCTCTATACAAAAAATAAACTCTTTGTAGATAAAAGTGCTTCTGGGGCAAATAGGCTTGGCTGCTGGGTTTACTCCAACTCCAACAACATTCAATTGACACGAGCTGTATCAGTCAATTTCTTTCTCAACGACACTGCCGTTTAAGTAGCAACTGCCACATACATAATATGATGAGGGCTCCATTTCATAAATAAATATGGTAACTTTGGAAAACAATTGCAAAATGTGGAATGGGAAAGAGCTCAAAAATTGAAAATACATACGATCAAATTGAATGCAGACATTTAAACTGATGACATGACACTTTCGGAATTAAAAACGCTACTTTTCTGATGTCAGTGGTGAGAAAAATTAGCAAAAAGAAATATTATAAACTTACCTCCGGTGAAGCAACATTCCTTCCCCTTCCTTTGTTGGAGTCGTCTCTCCATTTTGCTTTGCCTCCTGTTGTTCCTCCTTTGGTTTCAGAGCTTCCTTGGCGGCGTCAGAAACTTTATCCAAAGCCTCGTTCGCAATGTCTTTCATTATGTCCTTCACGTTCTCCTTGGCTCCCTGAATGATAAGAATGAAAAGAAGAGAAATCCTTGGCGGCGTCAGAAACTTTATCCAAAGCCTCGTTCGCAATGTCTTTCATTATGTCCTTCACGTTCTCCTTGGCTCCCTGAATGATAAAAAGAAGAGAAATTAAATATTTTTGAAACGGAAAAACTGCTACCTTCTACATGTAACATTCTTTCAATTTTTTTACTCTGCAAATGAAAAAGTCTAAACTTTTCTTTTATTCTAAATATATTTGATTCAATGTCTCGCCATTTCTGCATTATTTCATCATATCACGTAACTCCTATATAATCCTGTAACTACAGCATGTTACAGTCATAAGTATTTTTACGCCAGTGTAAAAATGACTCCAAGTTAAACTCACAATGTGTCAGAAACTCTTCATCTTCATCTCCTCAACTACAAAAAACTGCCTTCACGTGTTACAAGCGCTCATAAAAAAGTCCAGCACGGGAAATAAGACGCAGCACGGAAACATTGCCTCCACCAACGTCTTTGCCAGTTTCCTTCATTTTCTCACACTCCAACTCTTGGACTGAAAGGATGAGGGGGCAATGCACGATCGAAATACATGGCAAAAAAATACCTGACTTTCTCTCCAAGCTGAAGTGGTGAAACATTTTGGGGCAATTTCTTTCATTCGACATAAGGATGCAATGTTTTTCTTTAACATTCTCTTTCTTTTGAGACTCTTGAGATGCTGCTGCACGCAGCCATTTCTCTTTTTTTACTTCACCCTTTCTCCCCACTCAGGAAAACTGATTTAGCAAAAGAGAGGAACGGATGCATGCATGGTGCTACACATTGACGGTCCAAACTCTTTGGGCACGATTGTGATATTCAAAATACGACGATTTCAAAAAAGGCTTAAAAAATTCGAATTTTTGAAATAACTCCTATGTTTTTAGGAATTTTGCTCTAAAATTTGGCTTTAAAAATACCTTATTTCATGATAGATGTCACTAAGCTAAGCTAAAACAAAAATATCTTATCGTTACTTTTTTAAAAAATATTTTCGAAAATTTGGCGCTAAAACTTTTGCGCCCTCTCGTGGCACTGGGTTTGAAGATATACCCCACATATGGGGTATCAATCGACTCGTCTTCAAAAGCTCTACAACATACGTGAAAATGAGGTGGTGTCAAAAATTTGCTCCAAATGTACCACTGTGCATGGTGGTGTTGTGTGTGCGTGTCTCGTGTCTGCTTTCCCCTGTTTCTAATGTGTGCTTCACAAAACTCACAGAAAATGAATATCAAATGTGAAACTGAAATGCGCCATTGTGCTTTTCGGGGCTCAAAAGAAGTTGTAAAGACCGTTAATTTCAGTTGTATTGTGTTTTGTTGTGCCGAAAATCACATGGCAAAATGCTTCACTGTTAGGGAACGTTCCTCGCCTAATATGAGCATTATGCTCTATTGATTTCATGGCCTAATAGCCAAAAAAAAAAGAAAATTCCTCTTGGCTGGAGTAAGCCCATCCTTGTCTAATATTTCCCTTCATCTTTCATCATAAAAGCTTTCACCCTCACGCTTTCCAAGTATAAACTGTGGTAGTTAAAGCTTGGACTTCATAACTTGTCTTCATTATGATGGCCCGCGTCTCGGAAACTTTACCAAACTTTGACTTCATTACTATCGCCTTCCACTACTAAAGCAGTTTGGTATATAGATTTGGAAAGGCTCCCTCAAAATAACGTACTCCTTTCATCTTTCCTTTCCCCAATGAAAATGTCAGACTAACAGTTTCTGACAAGATAAAATAAGCTTTGCTTTGGCTTCCTTCCTCTTACCACCACAAATATTACCCTTTCTGCTCAGTTGTATCGTCCATTATTAGAAGAATAAAACTGTCGGTTCCGAATCACGAGAAATCATTAGTACTTTCTATTTCCAAGGGCGGCATAACTGTTAGATGAAATTGAATAGGACCTGCTCATTGTGAGAGTTGCAAACAGTAATAGCTAATTGAATGGGACAGTTGATATCCCATAACAAAAAACAAACTCAAAATCAAGTATTATTTAAATAATGGAGAAAGCAGGCTTACTAGTCTTAGACAACAATGATACAACGCCTACTATTTATAAGCTCAATTCCAAATCAAGCAAGAGTGCTTAATTAGTGCCTCTTTTACCATAACAGGAACGAGTTTTCTTACTGTGAAAATTAATTTACTACGCCCACGCCTCCACTCTTGGCTTTGCTTTTAATTGCAAAACTTAGCGCTGAAAATCTTACTGATTGAATCTGAACCAAGAGAAATCATACACTTTTTTTCATTTCGCAAGTAAGCCAAGCCCAGCACCACTAGTTCTACACAGGTGACTCTGAAATTCTCAAAACTCCATTCTACGACAATTTTATGACACGCTGCTAGTAAAAACCAGCCTCAAATCTCCTTCCTTATTTTCCCCTTGCATAAAAACATTTTCGCCATGGTGGAAAGCACGCCTAAAAATTGGCAAAAAGTAACAGACTCCATCGGCAAAGTACATCACAACATCAATAAAACTGAACTTGTATTTCCTCGTGAATGAGCAAGAGACGCTCATGAAATCTTTGAAATGGCGAATCTTATTTTGTATCATTTTCCCAGCATCATTACTGCCGCCACCGCTGCCAGTATCAAAATACAGTCTCTCCAAATTTTACTGTCACAAACCTATATACTTTTTATAGAGATCGTAAAACTGGTCGTATAAAAAAGGAAGCTGATTTTAATGAGATATGATGAAATAAAGTCATCTTACCTCCAAAATGTGGTTGTTGCCGTCCTTTCCAGCGTCTCCATTTTGTACGACGACATTCTCCTCCACCGCGGCAACTTCGCCTTTCTTTGGAGTGCCAGAGATTATGGCCTTGCTAGCTTTACCACCCATTGTCGATTGTGTTTAAAATGAGTTTCGTCACGTCAGTTAAAAAAGGTTAAAAATATGGGCAAGCGAGGTTGCTTTAGTCCTAAACGATTGAGTCCCAAACGGTACTTTCTGAAAGAGACAAAACATAATATTTATTAGACCTATTTATTATTACACATTATTACATGCAACTTTATCTTGTCACAATATAAAATATTTGGAAGCAACAACCTTGCAAACCTTTCACATATGCATTAGAATATTCAGATAAAAGAGTAGAATGCTAATCAAGATAAAAATCGGTTTATATGAAACAACCTATCATGGAACTACAACTGCCTCCTCGAGCCATTTTTGAAATTAATCAAGCAAAACAATGTGAAAGCAGTCATACATTCACGGTGAAACAATCCAATGAAAGGAATTTCAAAGCATAGTTGTGCCCATTACTAATTTCCTGCATGAAAAAATGTGCTGTTTCAGTTGCAAAATATGCTGACAGTTCATCACTATCGCATACCATCAGGATAATCATCCTCGAGAAACAATTTTCATGAGAGCCGAACAGCCAACCAAACAGATAAGTAGCATGTAAATCTGCATACCTATACATACAACCATTCCATCCATTTCTCGTGATGATAGCAAAAAAAAGTAATTTACTTCCCTCATCATCATAATACAGCTCAAGCTCAAACTGTTGTGGTTTCAGACAAAAATAAGATGAATTATTTCTCTGAATAATACCCATCCCTTTTTCAACCAACCCCGCAAGAATTCTATTCTAGAAATGATGAGATCCTAATCTACCTTTACCAATCATAAATTCATAAGCGGTAATCACTCAGTTCATCACATTATCGGAAGAAATGAGCCAATAGCTAGAGCCATGCCATGAATCTTAACCAACTCATCAATTAACAGAGACCATGTGTTCAACGTTTCAGCTTTCAGGCTGCAGACAGGCCAAAGCAATAATGAAACCAAGTTCCCTCGTCTCCGGTACTCTCTTCTCTCTCGAGGAAAGGGAACTTGCCAAAATAAATGACCATGAATCTCAATGCTGAACGGATAAAAGATTCAACTCCCCATGGGGTCTGCTTCAACGAGACGTTATTTCAGTACGCTTTTCCTAGTAGTGCATATAATTAGCAAAATTAGACTTAGGAGAAACAAAAGACACGATGAAATTAAAACAATTCAAATTTGTCTAAACCTTGTGTCTAATATGCCTTCAACAAACTTTTTTTTGCATTTTAAATGGTAAAGGTTAAAGAGCTTCTCCCCTCGGTCTAAATGCAGAAACCAAAATGCTACTCTTTTGCAGCTGCACGCATGAAACAGATCCTGTCTTGATCCCAGTAACAAACAGATGAAATACCTAAAGTAGCTCACAACCCACGTCAAACGTTAATCATGTCAGAAGCTGTATTAGATAGATTCTCTCCTAAAAGCCTTAAATTAGGCAGATGTATGAGTCAAGCCACACATCCGTCCGGGTGGAAACATTCCACCATACATTTTTGAGCTCCTAATGCAGGTGAACAAATAACACGGTTCCGCGCACACCACCTTACCGGCGAGGCCAGCATGTCATAAGTTTATCACATGAATGCATGCACGGCGGATGATATCCTAATCAAGGAGGTAATATTGCTCATCATCGTCACCAGCGAAACAACGCCACAATCATGAAATTAAAAAAAAACTTTGCACAAAAAATCATTATGTCTATAAGTTGGAAAATGCAAGGTATGCATTTATAGGAATAAGAATACATGTACAAATCTAAATAGATGGTACTAGATAGACTCACTCTCAATTCCATTGCTTTACACATTTTCGCGAGTGACTAGTATTAGGATGAAGAAGGAAAAAAAAATATATGGTTTCTGGAATGGAAAAGCACATGATTGCTATAATTATTGTTACAACTCAAAAACCAGTTTTGCCCAAAGCTGTATTCCTTATGGCTTTGGAGTTTAGTAACGTTCAAAAATTGTTAGAAGAGTGATAGAAACGTGCAATTTATTTGAAGATGAAAACTGCTGGTAATGCCAGTGATCAGATCAGTGTGTCTCTACACTGGAGATTATACCTATTTGGTAATGCAAACTGAGGAAAGGGTAAACCACAAGAGCAAAACGCGCTGAAAGTAAGTCTGTGGCCTATAGCTTCCTATACAAAAAAAATTAGAATAGGTACATGGCTATATTATATTACCTCTGTATCAAGTCGATTATTTACTACAACAGGCAATTTGGTTTATCTCGTCACAATCAGACTCTTCAAATGGCGCAAACAAAGAGCTAACTTTTTTTTTCAAAACTCGTATATGTACTGGTTTGCAGCTACACCGCACAGCTTCATCTCCTAACCTGAGGAGGAAGAAACCTTTAAATATGGTATTGTGACGACGGTTATGATTACGATTTATAATTATGATATTACAAGATACATCACAATGCAGAATAATATTTTATGCAAATATTTTTCATTCAAGAAAGGAAGGCCACAGCACAACCTGTAATGGAATGAATTCAATTGCGTATTCTTTAATTCTAGTTTCAACATGCTTTATGGCATTTACGCCATTTATTTTATGAATACTCGTTTCGTCATACGCAAAAGGCATAAAACACGCTGCTCAAAGAATATAATATGGATTATTATTATAGATTCACATGTCATTTTATCAAGTGAGTCACAGTCATTTCTACGCAATTAGCCATAACCTTTTGACCTCGACAAAGGAATGCGATAATGACGTTGCGATGTGAGAGTGAGAGGCTTGGCTTAATTTGCTCCTTGGCTTTGGACAATTTTAAAAAAGAAATTACAGAGAGCAAATTTTTATTGCCATTCGCTCTCCTTTTTGCTTCGCCTCGCATATTTTTAATAGGTTCTTAATCTTGAATTGTAAACAAGTCGATAAAAATTATGTGCTAAAAGTGGGGTCAGCTTGTTGCAAGTCATGACCATGTCATTTGAGTAGACCTATTTTTGGTAATTTCAAATAAAAAAATGATGATTTGTCAAGTCTGATACGATGGCGCCCTGAGGGAATGAATTGAATGCTCAAGCACAAATTCCAAGGCGGTGGTTAACTCCAAACATTATCTTGAACGTGAAAATGACACGACAAATATTTCTATCAACAAAACATTTTGTAATGTGTACATATTTTTTAAAGAACGTACATGACTTTGCAAAAATCATAAAGTGTCCGTTGACATTAATTTTAACTGGAAGGAAAATACAATTTTTCTTTCTTTTAGTTTTCCATTGAGTTTTTAAGCAATAGGAAGCCATTGTAGCTTTAAAGACAACATCGCAAAATTCGAGAAAATAGATAAACTACCATTTCATAAAATGGCATTTTTCAGAAAAGATAACTTGTAGATTTTTGTGTACTTCGATGGGGCAAGAGCTAGGGAATCTACGAGATCCAATTTATTTGCTCCAACTTTTAACTGCTCCACTCCGTAAGAACGTTTCCGACAACAAAAACTCTACGAAATTCTTTCTTCCTCCGTACCCTTCATAGGACACATTACGCAAGATATATGCCACAGATTTACTATACTTTCACTGACATAAAATTGCCTTGATAAGAGAAGCGTACTCCAACCAATGCAAACAAGGTTCTCAAAAGTCTAGGCTCCAGATAAAAAATTCTTTTGCTCTATTCCCTAGCCAAAGACTATTATTTTCTACAGAATCTCCTTCTCCTCCGTCGTCCTTTATGTATTGCATTGTTTTATTTCTCCATTTGTAAAGTAGAAGTTGAAAAAGATTTGTTTTTTAGGAAACTCCACAGGGACAAAATGGATTGCGACTGCGGTCGGAGGACACGACACACGAGTAGGAATCACATAGTCACATACTTCGTATAGAATTTCCTTTCCCCATTGCTTTCACAAGGATGAAACAGGAAATCCATCGTTGCACATATGTAATTTACAGACTACTTTTAAAGTCAACGCTGCGGTGAAACAAAAGACGCTATTAAAATGGGAAAGTCAGGCTAGAGGATAAAAGATTGTGTCCCTTTATCTAAAAATGCACCCAAGCCGAAGCATAACATTTATCAGCGTTTTGTATTACACAGTAGATTTAAATTGCTTTGTTTGTTACAGCAGCAGGAGCGGATATAGAGTAGTTGTGCCTGAAGTATGTACTTTAGCACTCCAATTCGAAACTCAAAAGCTCAAGTAGATCTCCAAACAGAAAATGCTTCTGATGTAAATACATAGTCAGAAAATCGTCTGTGAAGCATCAGCTACTAACTCTTATTTTTCAAGAACTCTTCATGATTGATATGATGGCTAAATATTTGATCGTGATGAAAAGGGTTGAAGTGTGAGCTCAAATCCATGCTACTCGCAAGGGTATGAAAGTTGAAGATAACTTTCAGACAACTTTCTCTTCACTTATCCCACATGAAACAAGGTGAAAGCTCAAGCTCAATCGTATTTTCCAGGAT
>JAHZMY010001924.1:0-11282 GCA_027743915.1 Seira sanloemensis | reverse complement strand
GAGCGGGAGACGAACTCGCCCTCCGATTCGTCGACTAGGTCGTCAAATCTGAAGGCTGCGAATAACCTAAATAGCAAGAATAATAAGAAGCTGACTTATGCGACGCCAACGAATCGGCGCAGGAAGGCGTCCTACTCCAGTGAGGTAAGAAGAGCACAAATTATTCTATTTTTTCTTGTAAATTTTTCTCTGTACATTTTCTTCTCTTTCATTTTTTAAACACTCAATCGGGAATTTTTGCATAGGTCACGAAAAGTCATTTGTACTTAACTTGGAAAATTTTATAAAGAGTTTTGAATTCAAAAAAAAGGATTTACTAATTGGCAATTGGCGACATGCAAAAAAACTAATTTACCTAATTTGCATATAGGTTTTTTTAAACATTTGCTCGAAATTGGAGAAAATGATATGTTATAATTGACCTTGAGCAGTCACAAGTCACATTGAGCTACAAACATAATTGATTGAAGATCTACTCGAGATTTTACTAATTGGCTGTGAGTTTTTATTTTAGGGGCTTAACATACATATGTACGTTTTAGTTTATGTTTTTTGCTCATTTTCATAAATTGGTAATGGTTGAGTTTGCAAAGTAAAGTAAATACGAATATAGACATAAAGTAGATGGCAAATGGAAGGAACTTCTTTAAGAAAAGTGGAAATGCATAATTGATGGTTCAGATCAGGCTTGTGTGGAAATTGGGGAAGAAATTTTGTATTGCGTATTTTTATGAAAGAAAGATGTGATTTACGTAAGACGTTATTATTATAAAGCTCTGTGAGTTGAATGGCAAGCTTTTGTCAGGTTTCACATTTCATTTTGCTGGCACACATGAGTCGTGGGAGTGGGTAATTGGAAGAGATTGGAAATTTGGAAATTTGTGGGGGCTTCTTGGTTGAAGTTGAGAGTCTCTTGGGAAAAAATATGGGTTGGAAATATGGATGTGGAACTGATTTTTTATTGTTTATGTAACGACAACCGAGGGTCGAGGATGCATTGAACTTTTTTTTGGGTAGATGAAGTACATCTAAAATGCAAATTAGGAATTGGAAGTAATTGAATTCTTGTTGGGGTATGATATGAGAAATTCTGGATTTCATGAACCGTCAAGATGCTAAAAAAAGAGTCAGTGCTTTAAAATGGAGAAAATATTGGTTGGAACCTTGATTTCGGTCTTGCACTGATGGTTAACAAAAACCTGCGAGAATCGAAATTTACTTATCCTAATTAAAAAAGCTTTTAATTGGTTTTTTATCAGGAGTTATTTAATTTACCAAATAATTTCATATACAAATTGGAGATAGAAAAATGCTTTCACGTTGCATTTCAAAATGACGGATGCAACTGAATTCCGTTGGAAACAAAGATTTGCATCCACCTTGTGAGACCTGCTGACGTGAGATATTATTAAGAAGTCCCAATCAAAAGCAATTACAGACTATGCTAAGAACATTTAAATATGAATATTAAAATGGTACAAATACAAATGAAAATCCAATTTCCATGCATATATTTTCCCATCCATATTCCAACTTATTACTACTTGCTCCTCAACTCTTCAAGCCTCATCTCATCCCCGAGTTCTGCTCTGTTTACGATAGAAGAAATATGAGTGACGGCGGAAGAAAGCCAGAAATCCTCTCTCCGAAGACAAAGCCTCTGTGTCTGTCTCGCGGATGCGTTAATGCGTTCCGAATGATAAGAAAATATATGCTCTTAATGCTTAATACTCTCAACAAATAGCATAATGTTTTAAGCTCTCCTTCAAAATTCAAAAATCGTTTTTAATAAGCATTCGCATTGAATATGAATACCTACATATTAAGTAACTATTTTTTTGCATATGCATATGCATAATAACTAAAAGTATTTTGTCTCGACCCGGTCCGACATATATCCGAACGTTTCCTTCAAGAGTTGAAGAGATGATTATAAAAATAAGGGGAGTCATTGATGAGACTAAGTAATTTGTTCTCATTGTAAAACTGCTACACAGAAGGCCAGTATAGTTTCACGCATACAGCTCTATTTTTAACACATTGATGAATGAGATTTGATTTTTCGTGCTGGGCTGCAATCCCCAATTGCAACAAGAATATTTCGCTCTGCTAAAAGAAGAGGAATTAAACTTTACATCCGAAACCGAATCCAATCGGTCTCCTTGAAGTCTTGAAGTCTGCATGCATAGTTGATGGTTGAAGAGGAATTTATGTAAAATCAGCGCGTGTGTATCGGAATTCGGAATTCCATTTCTTACAAAGGTCGTCTTCTTTTTTGTTGTAATGTGGTGGTGTTCTATTAAGTAATAAATCTCTTCAGAATCGAACGTTTAGAGTTGAGTTGGAGTTGAGGTAGGCCACAGAAGGAACTCCAAATCCGGTATCCAGCAGTATAAAGTACAAGTACAGCATACATATATGTACATGGAATTAAACTTTACATCCGAAACCGAATCCAATCGGTCTCCTTGAAGTCTTGAAGTCTGCATGCATAGTTGATGGTTGAGGAGGAATTTATGTGAAATCAGCGCGTGTGCATCGGAATTCGGAATTCCATTTCTTACAAAGGTCGTCTTCTTTTTTGTTGAAATGTGGTGGTGTTCTATTAAGTAATAAATCTTTTCAGAATCGAACGTTTAGAGTTGAGTTGAAGTTGAGGTAGGCCACAGAAGGAACTCCAAATCCGGTATCCAGCAGTATAAAGTACAAGTACAGCATACATATATGTACATAAGTGGACCACCCACACCCAGGGATTGAGGATAGTTTTGGTGAAATTCAAAAATTTATCGTGTTTTTGGTGACAATATGACTGTGTCATATACAGTCGGTGTAACCACTGCGATGGACATATAGTGAATATGTAGAAGAAAAAATATTTAGCAAGTAGTTGACTTTTCTGTGGTCATGCCTTGTTCTTGCTCCACATTCTCTTTTGGAGTGCCGTGTGCGTCGTGAGTCGTGGGCGTCATCAAAGTGTGGTTTTGACCAAAAAATGAATGTATTTTGGATCCACAAAAGTGACATTTCTGGAAAGATTATTTGGATCGGGCTGGGTGTTATAAGTCGTGTGTGAAAAATTGCTTGGGACTTCTGGACATTGCAAGTTTGGAAATCTATAAATTCTGCGTTTTTCGTTGACAATCATTATGATGATTAATGAATATTACTGAATGAACATTTTGATGCATTCAAGCAGCAACTTCGTGTGACTGAAAACTTGTCTTTAATTCTAGAAGGTTCCGAAAAGTGCTAAAAATCTTTTCTGGGCTGAATTTAGAAGAAAAATAACAGGCCAAAATTGCGAAAGAGAATGAGAAATTTTCTTTGTCTTTTGCACATGTGCGCGTTCCATTTCCAACCGTTTATTTAACAGGCCACGTGGACATATTCATACAGATAAAATATATTTGGATTGGGTTAATAATGAGGTTGATCGTTTGACCCATTAATACCATTCGCGCGTCGCAAATCACGTAAAAATAAACATTTCTTTGCAATCGCATAACGTACATATTTATTATGCAGTTCTGGAATCTGGGTCTTTGCTGTGCCATTGCAATCTTATTGCAATTTGCGCTATATCGCCGTCATCCTTTTAATGCAACTTTATTAGTTTATTCCCAAAATCTGAAATGGTCCCGACCTTGGAACGAGTATTTTCTTGGTAATTCATACATACATAGCTGCCACTGCAATGGAATTGGCTTATGTTCATTGGCAAATTAAATGTTGATTGTGAAGCCATATAATAATTTATCGATGTCTTTGAGATGTCTGTCAGTTTTAAGACTCTTGATAAATTATATACACATCATTTGCATATCCTCTTGCCTTTGTGTTGCTACTTGCTACCGGAAGTTGAAGCCAAAGTGTAATTCCGTCGTTGATTCGGATTCCATCTGTAATTCCTCTTGATTCTGATAATACCGGATGAGCATAGCATGGGCTTATCAATCTCATCGTCAGAGGTCAGTAATCGTCTACAAATGAGATTGTGTCTAGTTCCTTTCTTGCAACTTCGGAACGCTCGGAAATCACTTGTTCCCTTTCTTTCCGAGTGCCGTTGCATATGTTGTATCGTTCTGAACTCGTCTCGTCATAATTCCAACTCAGCTCTCTGTCATTGCATTCCGAACCGATATGACCGAGATTTCCCTGTATGTTGACCAAGGCTAATGTGGAACATGACAAGTTTCTCATAGCGGGTTTGTAGCACAAGGTGCTCATCATAATGGAAATAAAGAAAAGGGATTACGGATTAAGGGTAAGATGTGAATCTGTCTTCCTCACTTGCCTCACTTGTCTTTGAGATGATGCTCACAAATTTTGAAAACTTGCTCGTTCATCATCATACTCGTCATCAGCTAACAAATCTGTGGATCCAGAGGAAAGAGAGAAGTTGGAGTTGGAAGTAGAGTTGGGGAACGGTGCAGGTCTGAGTGGTATAAAATGGCGAGCTCATCGAAAATCGAAGCATCTAAGAAAAAGCTTTTCATCAGCAATGTTGAACCGACCAGGATTTTTCTTTACGATTTAAAGTTGACAAATGTCTTAAAATTGGGGCAATGCAAAGCAAAATAGCTTTTGAGAATGTGTTTGAAACTTTAACAACCTCAAGTTGTTTTTTAGTTTGAGCAATTAAAATAGAGTGTTTGGACTTTTTGGCCTTTTGTTCAATGCTAAAACAGTTTTAATACTAGTTTTTATTAGACCGTTCTGTTATTTTCGGGCATTTTCCAGTCTTTATAGGAATATACTCATCGCCCAACTCTGCACTATTTTTGAGTGATGGTAATTGCCCCGATTGGATTAGATCATTTTGCCAAGAAAACGTTGTTTTTCTTCATCTTCTCCACGGTGTGTTTTCATCTACTCGAAAATGCAAACATCNATTTTTGAGTGATGGTAATTGCCCCGATTGGATTAGATCATTTTGCCAAGAAAACGTTGTTTTTCTTCATCTTCTCCACGGTGTGTTTTCATCTACTCGAAAATGCAAACATCCGCGTGACGAGCTTGTCTTCTTGTACACCGCTCTTGTAACAACTATTAAGCGGAGCATTAATGCGCATTGGAAATGTCTTTCTCGAACATAGAGAAAATATCTCTCGATCGTATTTCGACGCTACCTTACGACATCCCAACTCATCTACATATGTATCTGCAAACATTATAAACTCTGAACTAAACCGATGCACTCAGACACTCAAATTTTCAAACTTCACTATATTCCAACTCCAACTCGAAAATCAACTTGGTGGGCTCTATGCATATATCGGATATCTTGGTTTTGGAAATCTCTGAAGGTCTGAGTCTGAGAACTGTGAAGTAGAGGGGACGTCTCTGTCTGTGTGATTCACATGTAGTATTTTGAATTTGGAAACTGAGAGCATGAGCTGTGTGCAAGTAGAAGAAGAAAAAAATCGTGTGAGCATTGATCTTATTTTTAGGCTCAGGGTAAACACACTTCCAGTTCCAACAACCAAAGTTGTTGGAGGCTTATACTATGTGTGTAGTCTATGTACTTTGGTGAGTAATATGAGAGGAAGAAAAAACGTTCGAGGAGAATTCTGTGATATTGGTTCTTTGTGTTTACATCGGCAAAAACTGTTCGAGAAAAGTGTATGTGAAGAGAAGGAGGAACAGGAACAAATCTACTCCTACTAAAAGTCTGATGAAAAAAATGGACTGGGGTGAGATGTGAGATGAAAGGTATTTGGGGAAGATCAATTCTGACAGATTTAGATGCGATAGATAAATTTGAAGATTTCCCGATATGACTTTTGAAGGAAGAATATAGGGTTTAATTTTTAATTACGTTGAAAAATATTAGCGGGTATTTTGTGTTGGCTTTAGACAATTGGACAACAAACCCGAAGAAAATTTAGTTAAAATCGAATCAATATTAAACTAAAGAAAATTTTACTGTCATTTATGTTCGTCAGTAAATCTTCTAAATCATGTTTTAAAATGTTCCGACAATTGTTATTTTTGTATATCTTTCAATTTGGCTTTTAGAATGATTCTCAAATCAAACAAAAAGAAAGTTATCCGATGAATTGAATAAATTGAATTCACAGAAAAAAATTGGGCGTGAAAATACGCTGTAAGTTACCAGCTTAATTTTGAATGACTTCTTTTTACAAAATTGATTGAAAGTTTTGGATAGGCAGTGAGGCTGGAAATTAGCGTGTAAAAATATTCCGTAGTTCACATTTCTCTTCCGACTCCTCATTCAAAATCCCTTACATCTTTTGGCTCGGAAGCACTCGGTTTTCAAAATTCGAAAGACAAAAAAATTGGCTCACATCAGGACGATATAAGCTTGAGAGAAAATTTCAAAAATAAAAAGGCATAATATACATATTTTTTGCTTCTCCTCCGTAAATACTCCAATCTCCTCTCTTAAGATTACGCGCATATGGGACAATGTTAAAACACTAAAAATGTGTATGTCTTTCTCATTTTTTTGCAAAGTTTCATATGTACATATTTACAATCTACACGTCCCAAAGTCGAGGGGCTTTCTGGGAAATGATTAGATTTTCGCAGTTACACATTAGCCACAGGAGGAATTGATTAGTCGCGAAAGCCCTTCTTGAAATGGGCTTATCCTAATCTTAACACCAGAGCCATTTAAGAGTTCATTATTGAAATATCTGTATTGTATTTTTTGTCTGTGTGTGTGTTTGTAAATGATCGAGTGTTGTAGTTGGAAAATGGAGATTGGAAAAGAATAGAACAAGTGGAAGAACAAGGAGGGAAGTCGGAATTACTACGGGGTATTGTCAAGTACGCGTTAACCTTCCTCTTGGATTTGTGCGTGGAAATTGTTACATCGGATTTTTCTTTTAAGCTTCTTTTTAAAGGCAAACTAAGATAATTTTAAGTGAAATCTTGGATTCTTGAAATCATGATTTCCTAAAGAATAATTTAATGGTAAAAAGAAAATCTAAAAATTCTTAAATGTTGGATTACAGATGTGCAAAATCTTTTTTGTTTGCGGAACCCTGATTACGGGAAAATATTAAAATTCCTGATGATTACTCGGGTTTCAGTATTGTATTGCCAGAGTCAAAAATTTTGCATGTGACTTGACCATTGAACAAAAGAAAACAAGCGATTTAAAAAATGATTTGGACAATTTTTTTTACGGATTTCAAAAACTTTTTTTCGCAAACTCCCTGTGAATTCGATTTTTTATTTGGAATCAATGCTTTTTTTCTAATCAACATAATAATTGTTATATAATCTTTAAGCATTTATACCTAAAATACCACAACCCACGTATTTGTTTCAAAACGGACTTTTTTGTGAAAGTTTTTTTTTCTATATGTATTTTCCCGAATCTCGTTTTCATGAAAATTGCATGCATGCAAGTTTTTGCACACCTGCCTTCCAACTTCCAAGCAAAGCCTCATTTCGACTCCAACACGTTCCGAAAACCATGAAACCCGATATTATCTATATACAACCCAATATTATTATACATCACCCTGATTTCTTTCTTCTTGCAAAATTTCCTCCAAAGAAGTTAGGAGGGCAACAGGGCAAGGATATGCTCAACAGAGTTTACATATTTTTTTATTATGTTTACCCCTTTTGCATAATATTTACCGGTAATCGATTATTCTCTCGTGTTCTTCTCTCAGAGAAAAAAAAGCTTTGTTAAATGTAAAAGCTCACACTATTCCAGGAGTCTTTAGAAAACAATTTTCTTTTCAATCCTGAATACGTGTAAAAATAGCCTTTATACATTTTCCCGTCAAACTGTTGTCTTCGTCTTCTTTGACAAATCCGTTCACCTCTGTTGATGATGGCATTCCGGTGACGCACCGCCGACCCAAGGGGAAGGTTAGGCTCGTCATCCTAATTGCACTCCTCCTGTCCGTGCTAAGTGCAATGAGTGTGTCGTCTGCAGGCGACTGCACCACATCTCCCCGTCCCCGTCGTCTGTACGGTCGTTCCGCGACCACGAGTGTGACCCAACTGCTCCAAGAGTCGGACGTTGTGAAAACGTGCACAAACCTCATCCAGCGTCTGACGACGAAAAATCTCGGCTCGAATAGTAGTAGTAGTGGTGGTGGTAGTAGTAGTGTGCGGTGCTCCGGTGACCTCCAGTCTGGAGGGAGTTTGATGCGCTCAACCACAACCAATCTCGAGAGTCCGAAAGTAGACATGAAATCTAGAAAGAACTCGAATACGAGCTTGGGGTCGGCTTCAGACCCGTATAATTTCGTCAAGTATAAGCCGCCCTTGCCCACAGCCCACTTGGGCGACAAGGGAAGCAGTAGTAGTAGTGGCATTGGCTCCGGTACTGCCTCCGGGGCTGGTGCTGGTAGTGGCTCGAGGCTCAGCTTCTCCTACTTTGGGAATGATAGGCTGAAAGAGCTGGAGCAAAAGTTCTCTGAGAGGTATAGCCGCATCTTCGGTAGCAACACGAATGTTAATGGCGCCGACCCACCGGGCAGCAGTGGTACTGCCTCAGGGAGTGGTATCACCCGGAACGCGAGAAATCGCAATAGTTACGGCAGTAAAGAAGGGCTGAATTTGAATTTGAACAACGGCTATGAGGACTTTAGGGGTTATGGCTTGTCCAAGAGTGCAAGTACCTGCGGCGGCGCGGGCACCTTGAGGCTGCCCTACACTGGGAGCCAGACGAGCTCATATGGCAGCACTTTGGGCTTAGGCCCCGCTGACACTGGGAGAGGCAGTGGGTCAGCATCAGCCACTGCTGCCACAGGTTCTTCGTCAGGGTCAGGGTCTCGGCTCTCTGTCACGAATTTGAATACGCCGACAAGTCGTAACATAGACTACAACGTCCGGCGGAACTTTGGCTTATCGAAGAGTGCGAGTAGTAGTGTCATTCAGGATGCTGGGCGCTATCTCTTACCAAGTAGCTCAGTCTCCGGGAGTGGGGCTGCGGCCGCGGCTGCGTCAAAGTATTACAATCCTTACGGCGCCTACAGCTCCGCCACGGCTAGGTTGTATGCGAGCAACTCGCATCTGTTAGAGCCCGTTCCGGAGGCACAGCAAAGACCCAGGGTTGACAGTGGGGGGTACGTCGTCCTCCGCGGCCAGGGGGGCAGGAGGGACACCAGCAGTAGTGTCGTGAGGTCCACAACGCTAAATAATATTAACGCCATGGACGACTTCCGAGAGGATAGTCGCGCCGGCACTGTGAAGGCCGAGAGTGGGGAGGAGGAGGACTCTGGTAGTGTCGCGCCAAATCAAGGTGGGTCATCATCGAGGAAGAACAGTTACAAACTGCCGAGTCGCTACTACTACAGGAGGTATCGGCACAAGAGTTCCTATGTGCCTCCAAAAGAGGCTAGTCCCCTCACCCTGACGAATGGAGAGGGTGGTGGTGGTGGTGGTACTACTGAGGACGAGGATAATAACAATGTGACCCCGGCCACCTCCAAGAATGGTGTGTTCAGGACCAACTCTTTCGTCTCAAATCTGAATAATAACGGGGTCGCACAGAGCTCGCACGTCTTAGCTTATGATATCCCGCCGAGGAGCAAGGCTCTGAGGGACGCTGATGAGATCCTGACTTCCGGTGGAGGAGGAGGTTCCTCTGGAGAGAATAAAGAGAATAGGAAGAGTAGCCCCGGTGAAGGGCAGGATGGGACGGATGTCGACCTCATTAGGAAGAAGGAGATTGAGGAGCTCATTAGGAAATACTCAGGGTTTACTTACAAGTCAAGCAAATACGTGCAGCTGAAGAACCCTGGAAACGTACCTGGAAGTATACAGCCGACCACCGGGGCCACCTCTGGTGGTGGTGGTGGTGCTGGAGAAGGGCTGAGTAGTAGTGGTAGCAACAGCAATGCTGAGGGGGTTGGTGGTGGTGATAGTGGAAGACATAATAAGAATCATAATCATACTAGTAGTAATCACCTCAAGCCTTCGAATAGTATTCGGGCGACGACCACCGCGCAGAGTAATGCGGCGTTGGTGGGTGCTGGTACAGGTGCTGGAACTGGGAGCAGTGGCTATCTGCTCCAGACCAGTGGAAGCAAGAGCGGGTTCGGGGTGGCGGCAGCTGCGGCCGCCGCGGATTACTATGGGGTCGGGGTCGGGGTGGGCGCCGCTCGACACGGAGGCGAAGGGGTATTTCACCGCGAAAGAACAGACTCAAAACAACTCTGTGATTTACAATGTAAGTTTGGAAAAAAGAAAAAAGTTTTTTAAGGATACAAAGTATGTACATAGTCGGTTGTGTGTTCCTTTTGGTGTTTTCCAAATTCCTCGAGATCCAAGTTTAAAAAGATATTAAAATGTCTGTTGTTTGTGGATTGTGGATGTGTGTTGTAAGTGTGAGTGTGTGGGAATAACCGCTCGAAAGGTTTAAAGCTCATTGTCAATAACCCAGACGGGATTTGTGGAGTGATGATGAGATCGGGAGAAAATGTGGCGTCAAGTAATGTGTAATGCATGCGCTTTCACATACACATAGACTTACTCATGGGTTTGGATTCCCTGCACTTTTAAAGAGTCGTTCATGAATTAGATGATAGGGAAAAATATCGGAGATTTGGATGTGGAAAACAAAATTTATCTTTATATTGATTACGCGATTAATGCTCATGTCTCATGGAATTAAATGAACCTCGTCCGAAAGTTGGAGATGTCTTGATTGGTTTACATTTCCAGCGCTGATTTCAAAGGCGCGCTTTTCAAATCTCTTAACAAGACAAGAGTTCTTACGATCGGTGAAAGTGAAAGCAGTCACAAATATTAGTTTAATGATTGTCTTTAGCCCATTAAAGTAAAATCGCGTAGAGAATAGGAAATCAACATTGGAAATTCCACTTTTTCAAAACTTGTATTTCCATTATTATTAACATATTTCCGCAGGTATTTTTGAATAAGAAAACGTTTTCACTTCAAAAACCTCCAATTAAAAATGCCGGCGTGCACCGAACGGTCTAGCTAGTCATTATAAATTCCTTGAGCTTTCCCTTCATCTCTTCTATATGTCTCCACTCTTCCAAAGTTTTCAAACAAGGGAAAAGCTGTATTTGCAAAATGCACAAGTAGACTATTTATTTGTGTATGTGTGTCGTTATTCGTTATCTGTCGTTGCTTTCTTGATTATGTCATCTCATCATGATCTTCATTCCATTCGTTTTGCACTATAAGTATGTGCTTATCTTTTGCATATATACACAAATATTTTCCTCATCCTCATAGTCATATAGTACATACAATCTAATGAATTTTAAGTAGGCACGAAAAGTTCATTGATTTCTATCTCAATCTCATACATTGGC
>JAHZMY010001923.1:0-18067 GCA_027743915.1 Seira sanloemensis | reverse complement strand
GGCCAAGGCTGATTATGTATTCAAGAATATATGGGTTGTAGTGTACCGAGATGACATGTTATCATCATACCACTGTCATAATAAATGCATAAGGCCAATTGCTGCTCATGCGGTTTCTAACAATATAGTGTCGTAATTTGGAAGTGCTCCATGATTTCCCAATCAAATTAAATGCACCACCACAGTATATACATATGCAGTAAAAGAGCGAGGGACTAAAAATCCGTTTTCCGAGTCCTTAGATTAAATCTAAAAATACCAGAACGAGTTTACATAAAAGCTGTCAATTTACATGAAAATGTCTCAAAATCAAAACCAGGTGCTGTCAATAACGTATCCTTTTCCGCCGCTAATAACAATCAATCAAAGAGAGCGAGGAACAAAATCGTTATCAAGTTCAAAGGGAAACTCAAAATTTTCGGTAATATGGGCACAGCACGAGATTTTCCCGTATTGTAAAAAGTACTTTTATGTTATCAATTAAACAGCTGGCTGGATACAAGCCATGCTCAATATGGCGTACGATGATATGAAGCCCTTCTTTTTGTTCTTGTCAACCACAAAGTTCTCTCTGTGTAAAACCGAGGTTTAAAACCTCTCTCCTATCATCATCATCATCATAATCATTTTCAAGGCAGAGCATGAGAAACACAAGACGGGGCCGTCGATAACTACGACCATGATGATCATGATTACTGAAAGGCAAAATGAGAGCTTGAGCTACCTACTGGGACGGAATTTAAGTCTAAAAACTTAAAAGGAATTTTCTGGAGAGGGAAGACCGAGTAAGAGTCTCAAAGGATGTCAAGTAAAAAAAATTATGGGATGTAAATCTAAGCCCGTAGTCCCAGCAGTAAAACGGTGTAGTGAAAGATACACGTAATCACCATGGTGGATGATGATGAGTTCGTTGGCTATGAATATGAATAAAAATTGTGATGAGAATATCGTCGGAGAATCTGGCAGAAGATTGGGAGTACTGCGAAATAACTACTATATCGTACTCAGAATAGAACCATTAGAAGGGGTCCAAAAGATGTACAAAGGTCATCGTGTATTATGCTCAATTTTGTTGTAAGAGTGAAAAAGTTTCTAGTTTGTGAATCTGTGCTAAAACCGATACCTATTTGAGCCAAATTCATCTGCATGTTATTTCCTACAGCGCACTGCTAGTAAAGAAATCACGATCGATCAAAGAAATCTCCAAGGATGCTACTAGAGCAGCTTGATGAGATTGAAGTGATGATGAATGAAATGGTCGTGTAAATGGCAACGGTGCAAATAAATACTACGACAATTTGTATAGAATTTGTCCATACCTTATTAAAAACGTAAACGTTGCCCTGTGTATATGCACATGCCGTTTAATTACTAAAATATGGTGAAATATATGGTTTGAGAAAAGTTGCTTCCAAGTTTATAGCAACACAGCCCCAGTATATAGGGCGATACAACGCTATTTTAATTACATAAACGGTAATATATCTTTAAACGTGGTCGTTTCACCAAAAGTTTTTTAGAAGCAAGGTAAGTAATAGCTATGTTGATGTTAGCTCTAGTGCTTGCATTGCATCGTAAACATTTAGGAATATTTTATTATAAGCCGATGGGATTTATTTTTCTCCGGATAATTTGGTTCGTAGATCTATGCAAATGTTCTCTGAAATAAAAAGCACAAATCTAGTGTTTCACATGAAATGAGCCAGTGATAAAAGTAAACGATACTAGGAATCCAAAAAAATTATTCGACGATAAGCACCCTCATTTGATTGAGAATAATGCATAACTGGAGAGAATAGTAAACACATCATCACATCATTCTTATGATGTCGATGCCATGTCATTCCCCTATTTTGACGCAGCTGCAANAAGCACCCTCATTTGATTGAGAATAATGCATAACTGGAGAGAATAGTAAACACATCATCACATCATTCTTATGATGTCGATGCCATGTCATTCCCCTATTTTGACGCAGCTGCAACATTGAAAACGCCGTGTAAGCCTGATTGCATGAGAAATTCCTTTTCCAGCCATATTTTGTTGTCTGTCTCTTTCACCTCATTAAGTTGCACGGATATGAGGAATGGCTAGAGAATTCCGAATGTTTCCACCGAAAAAATCAGTCTGGTGTAATGTATCCAGGTTTTTCCACACTATTGTCAGATCCCTAGCATATATGTATCAGAATATCTTATACCTACCTAGGTACATATAAACCAGCAGATAAATACTCTACCTTTCACTACCTTGATGAAAAATATGGGAAACCTATTTGATTGGATCTTCGCCACACGATGTCCACACATGATCAGACTTTCCATTAAGCGCAATTTAGATAAATGAGATGATGTTTGTATTACAGGGAAATTGAGTAGACAGAGGGAAAGACTGTTTTCATTGTGTCTCGTGACAGTTACTACTATACGCTCCTCTTTACACACTCAACATCATCAGAGGGAAAGACTGTTTTCATTGTGTCTCGTGACAGTTACTAGTACTATACGCTCCTCTTTACACACTCAACATCAAAGTAAGCAAGCCTAAATAATAGATGTTAATGAGATGCTTGGCAGATACCGTTGGGCTGGTGGAAAGCACTCCTACATTTACCGGTATGGATGTACAAAGCAATTACGAGATGATTACGGAACGCACCGGGAGCCATGAGATAAAAGACGGGCAGATTGAAAAAATATGAAGACAAAAGAAACTACAATCGACCAGTTTGGTACTGGGCCTAATGAATGAAAAATATGTACTCTTGAGCTGTAATTTGAGCTAAAGACAACATGTTACTCGTGTAAGTATGACAGGTATATGTATGTAAGTATGTCCATACCTTTATAATATGACTTTTGTCGAAGCCAACTTTAAAATGTGTGCCAAATGTTCATTATTTCCAACATTAATGAAGATTGGGTGAATAACCCAGTGTGAAAGACAAAAGTTTACACCATGCTCCATACAATCGTTTTTTGCTACACATCCTCGTTAAGCAAAGCTGTGTAGAGGAAACGAGCTCTCCTTTATAGTAAGTTAATAATTCTTTTTTCATTTCTGGCAACGAAAGACAAAGAGGGCTCAAGGAGAACAAGGGCGGAAGTAGTATAAAAAAGGAAAAAGAAGTAGAAACCTCTTTTCCCAACTTGCATTAGGATGACAATGATGACATCAAAGGAAGACGTCATAATTCATGGCGAGAGAAACGTACCTGCAGGGTTAATTTTTGATCTGGCGAGAGAGTACACAGGGAAGACGACCACGCAGGCTGCTCGCTGAAAGATGAAAAACTTTTACTAGGGCTCTAGGAATCCTCCAGAACCAATAATGGGATGATATAAAAAGCAAAGACAAAGAGAAGCCTTTATCCCACTCTGTCTTTCATACTTTCCCATTGTTTCCAACTGCAAAATCTCTTTTGTCTTTTGTGTTCAAAACAAGCACATATACATGTTCGTCGCAATTAATGTCCCCTTCCACCCTCTGCAAGCTTAAGTGTGCATGTCAAATTGAAAATAATTTATACTTGAACCGTACTTATTTTTTAACAAGCAGAATAATACAATAGTTATTATAATTATTTTTTTAAATTATGGAGAAAGTACGTTTTTAGTATTTGTGTGGTATTTCACTCGTAGTCTTTGATATTTGCACACCTGGCTAGATATGGATATGTTGCTTGCCGAAAAATTAAATCGAGCAATTACTTACGCACAGTCTAAAACAAAAGAGTCATCGTGTTCAGGAATGGCGGAAGCACTTTTAAAAAACTTTCCTTTCAAACCACTTTTGTTTTTGTATTATAATTACGGAGAATATTTTTATTATCTCCGACAGTGTAGTAAATAAGTACGCACATAAAGTACCATCAGCAAAATTTGAATTCAAATTGGAGAGTTGAAACAAACAAAATTCTCTTTTCACAGCTTTGTCTGCTTTTTGGAACAATTGCGGGTCGGTTCACGTTTTATTATATAATACAGTCTCCTTGGGTATTTTCTCGGGCTGATGTTAATTCTGTACGAGATGATGATGTTGATGTTAATGTTAAGTATTCACTAGAGAAAGAAAAGAAGAACGAAACTAGTATGGCTCTTCTGGTACTTTGGAGTTGGAGTAGTGATACATTCCAGTTGAAGAAACTTCTCTTTCAGAACCCTGAGGGATTCCAAAACAACAAGAAGGACTTTGCTTACATATCTTTACTCTTATTAGTTTTTAGACTGACGACGATTATTATCATTATTAATATAATAAGGTCACGTTCTAGTCATGTACACGCGTCGGAGAGAAAGATGATTTTTATTTCATTCTTTGTAAATCATACATAAAAAATAAAAAAGTTTCCTTTCAAGAGACGAGGGGAAAAGAGTCGCAACAACAACAGCAGAGTTGTCTAGTGGCCGCTTCAAATTATATATTATTAAATATATTGTTTTGTAGGAGCTACTTTAAACAATAGAAAAAAACTCTTGCCATTTCCCACTCTCCCTTATTTCCAGCTTTGTCCTACAAATGACATATTCACACAAAAACTTGCTACTTTCACATTCATGTTCTAGCATAGACTGCAAAAAAGAAGCGAATCAAACAAAGTATTCCCTCTTCTCTGACTAAACTTTATCACAATTTGCAAACTAACGTTGACTTTGCACATTATGTATTTTCTTGTCCCTAATGGGTAAAAGGGAAATGCTTTAGATTTAATGGCCAACTCTTACTTTATGCGTAGTATTAAATGTCTGCTCAAACAATTAAAATCTTGTTCATTAAACGAACTTTTGTGTGTGATAAAGTTGGAGGCGGAGTGCACCCTTTATGTCTTACGTTTACACCGGTTTTTTTTGTCTCTTCCTCATTGGCATTCTGTTTGATCTCCCGTGACTTCCCTACTTTTATGCTGCGACACAAGACGGGAACAATGAATTATAATTTTTCAAAACTTTACAAGGGAAAGGAAACCATGATCATTTGTCTAGGTAATACATTACAACGTCTGTGCTGTCCAAGTAGCCTGTGCTAATAAAACGTAGAGGTGGCTGTATTCCAAATAACCCTGAACACCGGAAATAAAAAATAGTATTGTTCTTTACCTCGACTGACAAAGACGCAGCAGCGGTCGTTAATTTCAAGAGAAATAAATGACTAAATATTGATGTAAATTATTGAAAGTGTGAACTTGATCAACTGCAAACTGTATTGAGAGTATTTTTTTTCGTTATCTACGTAAACTAAAATCAATGCTGATGTTAACGATGATTTTTAGTTTGAAGTTGTAAGCAGCGGAAGACGAATCTCGATACTGCTGAATTTCCATTTACTGCCGTACCTCTATATGTATTTTTGGACTGGTGAAAACAATGTTTGGGGAAAAACTGCTACGTCCTCCGTACGTACCAGTAAGAGTAGAGGACAAAATTTGTATAAAAGGGAAAAGTTAAAGGACGAGAATGTAGTACTTACTTTCATCTTCGTTCTCTCTCCTGAAGCAAGCCCTCTAATAGCATTAGAAGAACACAGGCAACAACCTTCTCACTTTTGTGTGAGTCACTGTCACCATCCGCCTATATGCACGTTTCCTCTGTGTACCGTAATGAAAAAGCTAGGAAGGGCCATGGTACGAAGGTAAAGTAAAAGTGAAACGTAATACTGCCAACTGTAAAAAACCTACGGGCTTTTTGTTTGCTTCTATCTGGAAAGAAAATGCACGGTGCCACTCAATTTCTCTCCATTCCCTACTCCACTAAATACACTGCTGGAGTGTAATGTAGCAGCTAGTAAAATGCTATATAAAATAAGACTTTTTTCTTTCTCTTTCATACATCCATAGTTTATACCGACTCTCGACTTTGCTCGTGACCGTAGTTTTTTAAACGTTGAGAATATGAGAGCAGGTCTTCCTCAATGAGAGATATTACCTATTCCAGTGCACTCCCAGAAACCCTAATGCTCCACTGCTGGAACATGATGAAAACCACTTGCTCCATGGTATAAAAATAAACCCGTGTTTGGCCCGAGCACTTCCGACAGAAAAAAAGTATGATGTTTTTCCTTCCCAGCTCTCAGCTCCCGTCTTCCCCCTTTCAAGCTTTGTTCCTATTCCCTAGCCAAAGGGCTGTGTAAGTAAATGAAACATTTTATTCGTACTCATTTCATATAAAGGCTCTCTGTGTGCCTTGCTTACATCACTTTTGTGATACCTTTAAAACATGCAATATTTTTTTCTAGCCTCATTGTTTGAATGTCACCGCATATCACACACTGTCTTATATGTATTGTGCGTGCTTTAGTCATAGATTGAATTTGAAAAGTAGTTCGATATGCTTTAAAAGCCATTTCAAAAAGCAAAGGTGAAACTTTTATGTATTTACGTCAATGGAACTAGGTAAAATGAACAAATAATGGAAAGCAAGTCAAATTCCAAGTTCTTAAAAAATGTGTAGGTATATGGCATGGGCATCAGAGCTCGGAAATTACACGAGTTAGAATGGTCAATTAATAATTACAAATTACGTTTTTCTAACATTTTGGCTTCAATTACTCATAACAAATTACATTTTACAAATTTTCTTTCGTCAATCACTAATTACTAATTACGTAATTCAATTACATTTTCGTACAAAATCTTGTAATACCTATAGGTTCAGAGTTTTAATTGTTAAAGTGTGGGAATCAAAGCTATAAAATCATTCGTCGTATGTAAATTTCTTGCAAATAACCCCTGACCGGTTGTGATAAGGGCAAACAATTGCTCACGAAAAGCATGGAAAACTCCCGGTAACGAAAATTCCCGGTGACGAAAACTCCCGTAACGGGAAACGAAGCAAGTATACAGCAATTTAATTTAATAATTTGGAGTCGAAAATCACCTGGAGTTTTTTATGCCGGAAGTTTTCTATAACGGTTTTTTACCGTGAGCTTTCGTACCGATAGTTTTCCATACTGGGAGTTTTCATGGAACATTTAACAAATGTACAGATCAAATTCATTTTGAAACATTTCATAAAAATGAATATGGACCATTTGAGATATGTATTTTTGAAATAATTTTGTGGAGTCACAACTTAAAAACGCAGCCAGAACATTCAAGCCAGCACCAAGCGCCAGATGTATAAAATATTTCACAGTATTTAAAGTTTACAAAGAAGTTAGCAATATGCGCATCAAAGGTAATAATTTATCGAGAAGAAATATTCAATTTAAAATTATCCCGAAAAATTTCGATTCGTCATTTTAAAAATTACTAATTACATTTTAAAAATATCAACATCTCAATTACAAATTACCAATTACAATTTGTAATTGATTATTGTAAATGAAAACTTTCCGGACTCTGCATGGGCATCTGCAGCCTTCAAGAAGCCAGATGCTCCATTTACTCATCTCTCTATACTTTTTTTCTTGGAAGCTCTCCCTCTCGTACTAAACTCCTCATCAATATTACCAAGCAAGTCATGAACAGCTCAACTTAATTCATTTTCCTTCGCTAACTTTTCCCCTGAAATCTGGTTACGCTTACGCTACATTCATGCTTCAACATGGCGCATATATCAGGTTCTCCCAAATTGCATTAATGTTGCGTACATTCTTCCTAATATAATGCACAATTTTTATACGGATAAACTTTTACTTAAAACAATCATCCCCACGAGCATATTAGAAAAGTAGGCCTATCGTTCGAGAAGTAGGCATGGAATAGACAGCGTTTGTTTTCGAAAAGAAACGTATGAAAATAAAATAAACTATACGTAGGTAACAAGTTGGTAAGAAGCCGACAACAATCACTGACACACATCCTCGTGATTTTCCTGGACATGCTTGGGATTTGCGTCAAGACGTATGAAGTAACTTGATCTTTATAGAATTTTATGTATACCTGACCTTTTCGCAAACTATATAGTCTACGTTAGCCTGACACAACAAGAATTTCATACATGTATTTCATATCCTTTCAAAAGATCCAATAATATTACTGATGATGATACTTTCACTTATGAATTGGAAAAGTTCGAAGATAAGTTTAAAGCATGGCCATAAATATATCTATCATGATTCTCTCGTTAATTCGTTTGAGGCTTGTTGAAGTTCACAGATATAAATTACGACATTGTATTCGAGTTATATGTATATCACTGTAATGAACCATGCTCAGTAAAGCATGCCCTTTCTTCGCTGCTCTTTAATTTCCTTTCCCTATTCTTCCTAACTCCACTTGTGAACTTTCCCACTATAATGAAGTACCCAGATAAAAGCCATATTCTAGCAGTGGCATTTCCCTTAGTAGGAACCTGTAGGTAAAATTCTGAGAAAGTGCGATTATACCTAGACAGCAATGAACTTTTGAGGAATATACCAACTCTTTCTTTTTCTCTTTCTTCTGAACGCGTTTTTACCATTTTTGTAGACTCTAAAGTATATGCTTGAAAGAGGAATAGGAGCTCGAGAAACAATTCATTTCACAAGTGGATGGCTGATGTGTTATGAGACATTATTTGAGGATGAAAAAGCCTCGTTGTGTAGACACACTTTTACTTGCCAAACCAAAAGAATTCTTCCAGGGCCACCATCCAACTTATTCATGATTTCCCACTTTTCATACGTACAATGTTGGCTCCATGCTCATCTCTATTAAGTCGGTGAAAGTACTTTTTCAAGTGCATTTCACTCCGACTTTCCTCTCAAGGCGATGTAAATTAAGGATATTTTGTGCGAATGCGTGCAGTATCGATTTAGACGAACACGTAAAGTCGTCAATATCAACATAAAACAAATTTCGCATTGTAACCCAAATAAAAGGTGCTGCTACTGAACTGTATGCCAAAACTGTGTAGTACATACATAGAGAGCTTTTTAGTCAAGAATAGTTTTATACGGCAAATCGTATGCTACGTAGAGGTTGTAAATGACAGACACTAACAACAAATGACCTCTGACATTTAAGAAAGCATACATCAATGATAACAAAAGAGTGATGTATTCAAAGGCATTTTTTGTGATTGCCGTGATTGCCTTGTGTCAGGGAAAGAAAAAAGGCTAGTCATTTCTTTTACCACGGTTCTTATTTTAGCCTACGTACTTGCAAATGCTAGTAGTTTTGCTGATTTTCGTATGACATTCGTATCGCCTTGCTAACATTTTGTAATAATTCTAATTATTGGCAAAATTGATGAATGAAATATGTAACTGATTTTTCACAAAGTTCAAAACGTCATGTGTAATATATGTATGTGACGTAGATGCCTGATTCACAAAAATTTTCCATCATCTTATAATTTACTTGGTTTTCCCGTTTCCGTCAACACAACATCCGGTCGACGAGAGGTGCCTTAATTCAGACACCAGCTTTTGGTCCCCTTCTCATATCACTCCGGATTCTTTCTCTTTTGTACTTTTGTCATAAGGGTAGAATCGGGCCCCAGCGCCATTGAAAAGGTTACATAACAAGCGTATCTAGCGAAAGCACTAGTCACTTTGTTTGTTCAGAAAAAAATGGTGAAATACTCGCAATTTCATGTCTTCTCAGAGTCGGGATTTTAGGCAAAAGTTTTATTTTTTATACAGTGTTGCCTGCCAGTGATCTAGATGAATGGATATATAGCTCCCTAATCATTTCATTTATTCATGACCATTCTATGTTCTTTCAGGACCAGTGCGACAGCGACAAAAGGCGTATCAACGGGAAGGCTTCTCTAAATAAAACAGATATGTGGAAAGGCACTCCTTTTACATAGCAATTTTATTCACGTACATTAATTCAATGGAGGAAAGCGGAATTGTTTTTTTGTCGAGAAGTGTTACTGCATTTGCACCACAATGTCTTACGGCCTTCCACCGTACAGGGAAAAAGTGGAAAGAGAAGGCAAATGAAAATGAATGAAAGAATGTGATGTGTATTCATGTTCAAATTTTGGATAGAACATGGCATGTCATCCTACGGGGCATACACATATATACGTACCAAACATACCGTCGACAAAGATGAAGTAAGACTAACAATAAAATTAAAGTTTTCCCCTCTCTTGGAGAAACCTTGTTTTACATAAAGATATTGGCCGTGTCTTCCACAAAAAAACTAAGATTAGATCCCAGTTTTCCGTTTTCATTTCAGATAGGGACCAACGAATTCGGCGGCGACGATATTCGGCATATAACTGATTTGAAAACATGCTAGAGGGTAACATCCACTGCCACCACTGTTTGTTATCTCACCGCTTCTATCATCATTCTTTTTCTCCGTAAAAAGCACATTTTCCTCTTATTATTGGCTCTCAACACTAAAGTTTGATATAAAAAGCAAGGGGCACTGAGCTCCATGAAATTTTAGTCAACTTGTTTTCCACATACAGAAAAGGGTACTACTCCCTCTTATCAGATTCTATTGCATGACGACGTCTGCTTCGCATTAGAAATACATTCGGAAAAAATAAAAACAAACTGCATCGTTGCCTCTTTGCTGCTCCTTTCACTTATGAGCAAAATACAGCGCTCCAGCACGGAGCCGAGGAGAAGTTCAAATGTAAGACTTTATGCTCTATTGCCATTGCCGTCATGCAGAAAGAACCTAGATGTTTCCCAACGGTACTGTCCAGTCCAACTGTCGCAACTTTGCTCAATCTGCACATATATGGAAAGTGTTGAATAAAATGTTTTATACACAATTTCCCTACTCAGCATTTTAGTACATAAAACAAAAAAGGCACTACAGGCAGAAAATGAAAGTTGCTAAAAGGAAAACCTTTCTCTTCTTTATATCATTTTCTGTTTTCCTTTGTTTCCAACCTACATGTATACATTTTTTACAATTGCGATAATACGCTCTTGTGTTCTTATCGCGCCTCTCCTTTGTCCCTCCAATAAAGTGGGGTATGCAGTGTGAGTTTGAAAAAATACCCATGTGCTAAGCCAAGGGAAATCGTAAAATGCCAGAGTTGTATATTTCCTCATACCAGTAAAGTCTGAGTCACTTGCATAGTTCCAAAGTGACTTTATTTTCTCCAATTCCTGACAGACTCTTGCTTTTTCTACTATTATTGAGCTGAACTTCACTCAAACACTACAGCACATTATAATAATATTAGATTGTCAACAGAGCGTTTCCCTTTTTCTTGGAATATGTTAGGGAAAACACAGCCAGAGCTTATAGTGTATGCAAGGAATGTCAGGGCAATTCAACCTATTGCCGACATGAATTGCCCAAACTAGTCAAGAAACGGGAAATGAGAAGTTTGCCCGGTCTGTCGACCCTGACTTGACTGCCACATCATCACACACACACAGCACACTCCACAACACTAGGAAAAGGACGCATTGCTTACAACAGCAACCGATGACTTTAGTTTTTCTCCCTTTCCAATTTTCAGCCTGAATCTTTTTTAACTTGAAATAATGCTGTGCTTGCTTCGTATATTTCTCCTCTGAATAAATACAAAACAGTGTTCCGTCGATCGTATTGTTTTTCCGTTTCGTTTACAGTTGAATACGTTCTCATGTGCCGTTATCTATAGCTGCAGTATACAAAGGCAAGATGTATGTGCTATAAATGAGAGTATTTTAGTATAAATTCTATCAAAGAAATACATGCGTTTTAAAAGACGAGGGTAGTTCTATGCGTTTCTTTCCATCTTTCCTCTAAAAGATGCGAATACAGTTTTGTCCCCTTTCAGAAAGTATAAGGCATGAGACAGACATGATTAGGCAATTTGTTCCAGACCTAAATTTGCTTTCTTAACGTTGTTATAAAAGCAGTATTGTAAATGTCCGCGGAATACTGTGGATGAGAAAAATGTCTTAAGAGGAGGACAAGTCAGCGTCACCAGTCGAAGAGAAGCACCAAAATTGGACATTTTTCATGGGAAAAATTCAGCAGAAGCCGTATCAACGAAAAGGGACAACCATCCAACTCCCACTCAACAAGACATGTACTCTAGAAAAAGATATAAACTTGGAAAGAGAAATGGGAAGAGCCAAGAATACACGGATGAGTTTCCAAGAAAAGAAGTAACAGGTTTTTACGCTTTCGACATCATCATATTTTAGAGCACAATTTAAGATTTTTTTGCTACAAACACAAGTTGGGCAAAGTCTGATTGTCTTCAAAACTATTTTCATAATGTAAATCAGCAAACTTTTGAAACAATAGTGTAGTAATTTCAATAATAAATACTGGATAGCTTATTCTTAAGTCTATGTATGTATATAAGGCGGATAATAAGACATAATTTACAAAGTAAAAATAGAATATTACAATATATAGAGGCTAGCAAAATACTTTTAGAGTGTCTACAGATCCGTCAAAAGGATAACGAGAACAAAAAAGAATGTGCAAATTATACTGCGATAGTAAGTTTTTCATTCTGTTTTGAGTTTTTTACTAGTAATACGTGGCTGAACACTAACAAATAAATGTTGCTTTGTACAACATTGAACATTAAACGCCAATTTTGATAGCTATTGGCTCTAGTCTGCGGGTTGTGTCACTAAAACCTGCAATAAAAGGACATCCAGTAGTTTTCGTACATGTCTATACATTTGTATTCTACTCCGTTAGAAAATAAGTTACAGAAGACTTTCGCAACATCGCATTAGAATTAACAGCATGCATTTAACATTGGTCAATCCTCCAGCAAAAGAAATGTCAATGCGTTTGTCGAAACTAATCGGAAAATGAAGTCAAGCTGGTTGAAAGGTGAAATACTCAAAAACTCCTGTTGTTTTATCACCAAAGTTAAAAATTCATGTTTCTTCGAAATTGGAAAGACGATATGGCTACTTGAATGGCCGCAAACCAGAAAGCGGAGGAGCACAAACGAAAACGGAACACACACAATCCCCATTCCAATAGACTTTTGAGAAAGAGACTACATCTGTATGCAACTTCCCATGAACCGGATATGAGCAACTGTACCAGTTTTTTACTATCTGGTTTCGTTGACGTCTCTACAAGAAAGGAATAAAATTCGGAAAATGAAGTCAAGCTGGTTGAAAGGTGAAATACTCAAAAACTCCTGTTGTTTTATCACCAAAGTTAAAAATTCATGCTTCTTCGAAATTGGAAAGACGATATGGCTATTTGAATGGCCGCAAACCAGAAAGCGGAGAAGCACAAACGAAAACGGAACACACACAATCCACATTCCAATAGACTTTTGAGAAAGAGACTACATCTGTATGCAACTTCCCATGAACCGGATATGAGCAACTGTACCAGTTTTTTACTATCTGGTTTCGTTGACGTCTCTACGAGAAAGGAATAAAATTTGGTTCCCTTCACCCCGCGCCTGAAACATCACCGCAGGTTGGCAGGCAACATTGCTTTAAAAAAATCCAGCTTTCAGCGCTAAAATGGATTTAATGCACGAAAAACAAATAATATGACAGAGGAAAATAAAATAGTCTACAGTAAATAGACGCAGCCAATAACATGTATAATGCTTGTCCATTCCACTACAGTGGCCGTATCGTGATGCCAATGAGAGTTGGTAACGACATGACGCGAATAGTAACCCTGTCCAAAAATAACATTATACAAGCAATGCCTGTTTACATTCTTCCAGGACGATGGAGATGAGAAACTTGGACATATTACTTGAAGCTGGACAGCAAACAAAAATGGAGTTTGTTTTCAACTTCTTACGGATCAGTGTGTGCTTAGTGCTCACCATGAAAGAGTTTAGATTCATAGCAATATCATGACAAATAAATAAAATTCTTGCTTTAATCTCAAAATTAAGCATTTATTAGTACGGATTTTCAAAACGACAAGGCTCAGGCTTTTATTGAGGTCAGCTCAATCAAATTCTAATGGCATGTCAACATACTTTGAAATCAAATTGACATTTGTAATTTATAACTCACATCAAAACTGTTGAAATGCAAAGTATAAAGTGTATGTTCTCATTTATGTTTCTAGACGCACTTTTCAAGTCATGTCAACATACTTTGAAATCAAATTGACATTTGTAATTTATAACTCACATCAAAACTGTTGAAATGCAAAGTATAAAGTGTATGTTCTCATTTATGTTTCCAGACGCACTTTTCAAGATTTATCTAACAACGTAATGGCCAAACTGGTGACTGGAAATACATATGAAAACGCGCACTTGATTATACACATTGCTGCATTCCTAGACCGTTCGTACAAGTTACATTCTTTTCTTTCCTCATTATTATTTACAGTACAGAAAAACACATTTTGACTGAAGGGCCCTTTCGTTCCTCGTTTCCCACATACACACAACTTCTCTTTGTCATCTTCTAGAAAATATGTACGTGTGAAGAAGTGAAAGTCACACAGACTTTCAGTTATTTTCTCCTTAAGTACAATACATCTGGAAAGAGAGAGAGAGAGTTCGATCGATTCGTAGTGTGTAGGTGTTATATAATGCTCGTTTCCTCATTTTCTCTGGCGAGGCCTACCTCTCTCAAGATATCGCAGAATGTGTTTCATACACATTTATCCTTTCTTGTCAAATTCTAATTTTCATACACCCTCTCTCCATCCACGTTTGTAAAGCATCCAGCACTTTAGAACACAATAGATGTGTGTGTTGGATAGCGAAGGGAAAAAATATTGGTATTATGATTGGTTTGCAGCACAACAACACCTACTTTACATTCCCAATATTCTTAAGCAAAATGCTAGTAGATATCAAGTTTCAATTCGGTTAAAAAAACTGAATTTCGAATGGCTTGCATAGTTTAACTCATCGTCAGGTAAAATCACTAGAAGAGCTGTTGGAGACCACGGACAAGGTGGAACACAAACAGGCTTTTATACTCTATTTTCGTTCATTTCATATTCTCAACAAAAGCAAAGCAGCTCAAAAGTTTATTTAGTTTACATTTTTGCTAAAACTCTACACAAAAAATGTTTTCACGCTTTTCATCGACAAAAGCAGTGAATACTATAGTACTTTGTGTATGGTAGAGGCAAGAGGAGAAAGTTTACATTGCTATTGCATTATTATTGGTCTGTAAAGGGAATGAAGATTGGAAAAAGTTTAGGTATTACGCAGACAAAACACATTCAGCTGGGTAAAGTACGCGAGAAAGGTGCAAAAAAAGGAAGCAAGTGAAAGAAAAACTACTTTCAATTCGATTCTCTAACACAATTCTATTCCCTACGTTGGAGCAGAAAATGATAGGAGGTTCTCGCATATAGAGCGAAGGCAGGAAAAGAAAATGCAGCACACAGCAAAAATTGTTATTTACTTCTTGTCTGTACTTACTTTTCCGTTGAGATTTTCTCCTTCCTCACCAAGTTTGCACTTTGTTTGTTGTATAATACCTAAAGAGATAATTTTACACACATACAATAAAAATGTGTGCTTTTAGCTGAACACGAAGGTGTAGAAGTGCCTTCGAAGGGGAAATATTTATTTTCTCCACATGTAAACGCCAACAAAGCCCATCCTTTTATCGTGGCCAGAGAATGTATGTACATATGTAGGTTAAAACCGTGTACATATAAAACGATTGATTACATCGAACAATACAAGTGGAAAGAGGTACAACAAAGATCACATTAAACTGTGTTCATTTGAACCGGCTCAAACTTGAGAACAAGCTGGAGTTTATACCTGTCTGGAAAAAATCATCGGCTTGAGAGGATTTTAAACTTTAGGCTTTTTCCCTGCAAAGTGTACATATGTATGTTTTCCTCTGCAAAATGCATTATCATCGGACATTACCCCAAGTTTACCATATTCAACCACATATTGGGATGGCACACGGAGATTTTTATAGCAAAGTTTTCTCGTTCAGTAATAAAACCAAACATTTCAGCACAAATTCATGGATTCGCTCACACGAGTACCACTCTCACATTTTTTATGGTTCTGCTATACAAAACCACCCAATGTTTCTCCAGCGTCCAGTTTTTATTGTTTCCATTCAATTCGAACAATAAAGAATATTTTTGTACTGTGTTTCTAGAATCAATATATTACGTAAACAGGACGTAGGCAGTGCACGCAGTGACGCAGTAGAACCATTCCTGGAAATCCTGGGACATCCACGAGTCACTGGGTTTACGTTTTTTAAACCATAACGCAATCACTTACTACCTACCATTTTTCATTTTACGTGCCTTTTAAACCAGAAATGGACAAAAGTTTAAAAAAGAAGAAAAAAAGTTTTGGAAGGAATGTGTATAAAGTAGATGCATAGAGCTAACTACATGTTCTCTACGTTTCCCAAAGAATTTATTTGTATCAGCGTGCTTTTTGTGGACGGGAAACGCAAATGTGAACATTTTAGTTTTCATGAGAAATGGTAGATACACATCTCTGTAACAGATTCTAACGTAGATTTATTAGGAATTATAATCATGTAAAATATTCTATTAGATTTTGATTTAAAGTAAATTGTATATTTTCATTTAAAAGAAAACTATCGAATTCCATTTCTAAGCGTACGTTGGATTTCTTAATTCAAAGAAAAGAAGATGTGATCTTTGGAATAGGAAATTTTGGCATTTACGAGCATGTTGGAAAGCACGAGAGCTTCACTTTGTCATTTTAGATGTATTTTTAATCAAAACTCTTTAGCTCTTGTGTGTGAAAACGGATATGTAACGCATTCAAAAGCAAAACTATGGCCAAAATTGTAGGTGCATTAATGTGAAAGTAGATACATTATTTTGAAAAGCTCCCTGCCAGTGTCATACAAGAAAGAAATGATCTATTTTTCACTAACACATTCATATTACTTTGCACATCAAATTTTGTGAGAAAGTAGCATTTTCTTTGTCTTCTAAACTGTGCCAATCACTCCAAATATTCAACATATTTTTTATATTTTTTAGTCAATGGATAATAATGAAAAACAATTGGTCACAAGTTCAAAATCAATTTCTAGCACGCCTCATGCATTTTTAATATTAGATACTGAAGGAGCTATAAGACAGTTAGCATAAAAGCAGAAAAAAGATGAGAATTCTTCAACCTAAAAGTTTCATCGCATTCGTGATGTCGACATGCACAATGTAAACCAGGAAAGTTGAAACGAGAAACAAAGGAAGTCCAGCTCGCTTCCCCTTTTGTGCAGTAATAAAAAACATAAATGCATTTTTAGGCTGGACTGCACACGCATTGGATTTTGACCAGAACCACACATATGGCAAAGTCTGTGAGCCATTTTCTGCTCCTCAAGAAAAATGTTCATTACGAAAGTTCAATTCTCTTCTACTCGACCAGTAATTTCCTTCCTCTCCGTGGAGAAAAGTTACTTATCAATTTTTACACGGTCTACCTGCTCCATCCAATTCAAGTGGACGTGGTTGGTTTTACAGATCAACTTTTCAAATGTGACAGCAAGCAACCCCCTATTTTCCCCTAACTCTCTTTTTTATTTTCTCTCTCTCCCTCCTCGCAACTCAACGATTTTTCTGGAGAGAAGTCATGATAGGAAATTACTACACTGTTGTTTCCTTTCTTATCTTGTTCTACCTATCTTCTCCCATCTGGCAGGGCATAAAGCTTTTTTTGAGACTTTTTCCATTTTATTCAAACGGGAAAATGTTGATGTTGAGGGGAGAGAAAATTGCTGCTGGAGTAGTAAAATTATGGCAAAGAGCATGAATACAAAATGTTTGCTTTTCGGACAAAAAAAAGAATCCTGCAAGATTTCAGGTTCCCAAATCGCCCGTTTAGCAAGTCAAGAGTGGATATATATACATATTTTTATTTGAAAATGTCTGGGAGAGGACGTTGAATATAAAAAAATGTTTGTCATTGTACTCCACTAAATATGTAAGACGAAGAGTGAGAGGCACATAAAGAATCCCATACTTTTGGGTTAAACCATGAAAACCATATGGGAGCAGTGACTCTTCTCATGTTTCCTTTCTTCAGAGGCTTCTCTTTCATTCAGAACAAACGCGACGCAGCTTTCTCATCTCGAGTTTGAAGTCTCCTTGGTAGTTACTAAACCGCACCACCTAACCCCCACATAAAGCTACTGTAGCTTGTGTGCAATAAGTCTAATTTTACATTAGTCAATTCCAAGGGATAGCGTCCAATGAGTAATGACTTTACATGTGCATGCCAAACTAGATATGTAG
>JAHZMY010001922.1:0-20210 GCA_027743915.1 Seira sanloemensis | reverse complement strand
AAAAAACTTTGGCATAGGGAAAATCAGAGAAAAGCTGTAACCGAAATTGCGCTCGGTTTATCAATAAACAATCAAAAACCACAAAAACTTTTTTCTTTCGGGAACTTTTTATATTGCAAACGGCAATAAAAATATTTATTTATTACTGCACACTACAGTTAGCTGTATTTGCCAAAAATAAATTTGGCTCCACATAAATAACTAAGATACGTTTTAGATGGAACCGAGATATGTAGCTGTAGAAAAGAATCTATGTTGCTGTGGTCATGCTTCTTGATTTTGTTTTGACTCGGTTCATGGAAATTGTGCATAAAAATGCAATATCCTTTGTTTTCGCAAAACCAAAAGCTGGGTCCAGTCTGCTGGATGTTCGACTTGACTGACTATCCGAAATTGAAAAGGTCGAAAAACAAAACAATAAAACGGTTAATATCTGCCATTGCAACGGACAATAGAAAAATGTCATTCATAATATGAAATATTCTGGCCTATTGTAGACTAAACGTTTTTGTATTGTGCCATATGCAAAAATATCAAAAGCTTATACCTAAGTTGAGTTTGAAGGACTCTACTGCAAGTGCCCATTTAATTAGTACCAATTAATTAATTATCCTAAATGTAACAGCCAAAGAAGTATATATTTTTACTCCACTCATGGCCCCCTTGGCGTTATGATCACTTTATTATCCATGTGGCGCTCCACTTGACTCGAGCCCCATATAAGCAATGTGGAAAAATTGTATTGAAAAGTGATCACAGTCAGTAGCTGGATAGAGCTATTATATGTCATCATTTATTAATGCTTGATAAGCGAAAGAAAAACCATGCAAAACAGCCGAGTTCCAACATCGCTGTAAAGTTTTTAACAGCCATCCCCTTCGATATAGTTTTCCATACGAGCAAAGAGGTAATGGTATTTGCATGCAATCTTTTTACAAAAAGCGCTTTAAAACAAGTTAAAGAATTGACGAGTGCTTCCATTATTCATTTTAACAGCCATCCCCTCCGATATAGTTTTCCATACGAGCAAAGAGGTAATGGTATTTGCATGCAATCTTTTTACAAAAAGCGCTTTAAAACAAGTTAAAGAATTGACGAGTGCTTCCATTATTCATGGACTACCAATCATACATAATCAATGCTAGCTCCCACATACAAAGCCTCTCCTATACTCTTTTTTTGCCATTTCTTTACAAAGTATTTATTGATATGAGTTACTACTTTTCATAATGCTCGTGATTGCCCTTTTGTTTCTTTCTTTCTCGAAATACATTTTTCATCATCCATGGAACATTAAAGGAAAAATTATGTAGTGTGGCATGCCCCACCATTCCCACTTTGCAGTTTGTTAAATGCTGTGAGAATTGAATTGAAACATTTTTTTCGTGCATTTAAATATCACCTTACAGAAATTGGATTGCTTCTCATTGTGAATGGAAAAGCATACATATAATGGTATGCCATATTATTATTATAGTCGAGATGATACAAAGTTCTTCTCAGTAAAGCATGGAGACACACGTACATTTCTCATTTACATGAGCAGATGCATACGAAGACATAAAGACAACTTTAAAAAAATACCTTTAATTGTACATGCACACTTACTATACACTCGTATGCGGAATAACAAGTAACAAGTTTTTGCACAAACATACATCTCATGGAATTTATTTCATTGTACAAAGTTCTATTGTGTGTTGAACTACGAAGCGGAATATATGGACTTAATGGTAACTGCTCATTCAAGTGAGAAAAAAATTAAACTGGAACAGTAGCAGTAGTTTGCTTAAGCCAAATGATACTGTATAGAATCGTCGTATTTTAATGGACACGGAAATCTCACGTTAGTTAATTTTTTCCGTCGTGAATCCAGCGTGTTGTCTTTTTCTTTGTAATTACGAAACCACGAAAAAGCTTCATTTCTGCTTCAAAAAGAATTTGCCGAAAACTAGTTTGTCAGTGGTAGTGTAAACACGTCGTGACGCAATCTAATGTCGCAATATTCAATGCAACTGCAGCAAAAGGATAAAAGTCTTCAGTTTTGCTCATGTAATTGTAAGCAATACCTATATAAAATATTTGTGTTATATTCGTTTCCCATGTGTCTTAATTTCCCCAAAGATTTTACACTCCTTCAAAGAATAGTGTATTATGACAAGTTTTAAAATTTAGTGCTGTGTAATAAAAAAAAAACTTTGCTAGTTTGCTACCTCGTAGTTCCTGCTGAAAGCTACGACATTTCCGTTACGAGGAGCATTGGTAAATAAAACTCTCAAGAAAATTAGTGCATGTTAGAATTTCCATCTCCGAATTTGTTTATTTGCCCACACACGGCATATCGCTATATATATGAAAACTGAGAAAATTATATACTAGTGGAGTATAAAACGTTAACAGATTCAGTGCTGACCGAAGGAAAGATGTTTCCCTTCCTGAAAATGAGATGAAACTTTCATCATGAAAGTGACTCCTTTACTCTGTTAACAAAAGATAGAAGGTGAATGTTAATTACCAGATGCGGTAATATATTTTTATCATACGATCTCATGCAATTTTCCAAGCGAAAGCCAGCAACGTCCTTGTCTTTCGACCGGAATGACTTCTTTCTATTCTTTCCATACATTTTCTCCCTTTTCTTAGGGAAAAGCCACAGGAGAAATTCTGCCAGTGTGTCATATTGAAAGCATATAAATGCAAAAAGTGCTACTCGGTGCCAACTTATATTATTAAAAAGGAACTCGACTCGGTATTGTAGGAAAGAGTGAAAACGCAAAAAAAAAAACAAATGCAATGCAGCAAAAAAGCTAGGTCTTTTCGTAGCAAAAAAAATACATGTCCATCTTGAATGTGTTGTTTTAGCCCATTTTTCCATTCGCGTATATAATTTCCCCTTATAGTGGCAATGTGATACCATGTTAGTCATGGATAATTGTCATCATGCAGAAAATATAGTTTTTTTTCTTCCAAAAGACCACTTTCTTGCTGAAGTTGCAATATGAAGTGGGGAGAGAGAGAAAATAAATAAAAAATGCAGCGACACATTCTTCTAAATGACCTTATCACAATAAAATGATACTGTCACAAATAAGAAGGAAAAGCCAATGCAGAACACGGGGCTTTTAGCACACACACACACGGTGGCGATATGGGCAAAACCGCTTTCATACGTGGAGTTTTCATTTGAGTTCTCTAAATTAAACTCAGCTTGAGTACAGGTAGCGTATGAGCAGTAAACTCCTAAACTAAGTGAACTTCCTTTTATACTTCGTACAAAGGAAAAAGGCAATGTAGTAAACCCAAAAAAAAAAACTCCTCGAGGAACATGCATCATATCATCATCGCATACGTTGTTATATTATAATTTTTCTTGTTATACTACATTATTTTTTTGCCGAACGAGTACAGTACATACTACGTACATACATAAGTCAAATAAATGTATTCATTCAACATTAGCAATTTTTTTAAAGAGTAAAAAAGTGGATGTTGTTTGTTGGGCATGGTATAACGTGATGTGTGATGATATTGCAAGAATCATATCCTTCCTTTACGAGTTTACGTTCTTTTCTTCTTCTCGTCTCGTCATCATCAAAAATATGTGTTAGCAATAATCAGCAGGTATCCCGTTTTTAGGGGTCAACATTAGAACATCACGTAATAAATTTAAAGTACTGCATACACACTTAACCCACCTCTCTTGTTATTCGTGTAGTCAGAAGAAAAAAACTCTTATGAAGAGTTAAGAATAATTTATAATAATACCTTTTCACATGATGCTCACATATTCGTTTGATGCACACAGTTCGTAATCTTAATGTGGGCAATGAGATGTGTATCTCAATATCGTCTTTATCCTTCTGAGAGCAAACAGATCAGAAACGAAGAAGGAATCGAAATTTGAGAGACGTGTGAAAAGATGGGCAGTTAAATGTAAAGACTCACATTCAGCCACATGAACGTGTACAGGTTTCGTATTGTTTAAAGTGAGTGAATCTGAAAGAAAGATACAACAATTAGACAATAAAAGTTTCGATCGTATTGTAGTGTGTGTGTGTGTGTATTGTGCACGCACCAGCTTCATTGCCATCACTCATCAGTGATTTCTTCTGGTAGGATATTTACTACGTGATATATATTCCTGTTGCATGATCATCTTTTCTGTGTAAATTGGTAGTTATTTGGTATATTCAATATCAATAATATTATCATTGCCAAATACTGCTCTGAATTTCATTGTCCAAATTACCAAGTTCAATTGAACTACAATCAACTTTTTTCTCTCTGCCAAATGGATGAGGACATCGGCAATATGTCACGTCGTCATTAAAGAAAGAATTTGTTAACCACATTGGAGTACCTACTGCATAATCAAATAAATTACTTTCTTGTTGCGCAAAAGGTGTTTGTCCAAAAAACACACAATAATGCATCATGGTCAGTGGTATTCAATCCAATACGTAAGACGTTACTCCCAAAGAAATTGTGGTATATGTTTTTTTAAATATAAAGGAAGAAAGAGAGCGGCTCCTATTTTCGCAAATGTACGTGTAAATAATAAGTCACATTTAAGTTTGATTGAGTCACCGAAAAACCGAAGTGGAAAGTAGAAAAAGTCGAAGCAGAGTGGTCGTGATTTTCAAATGTCGGTTGTAGATGAAACATTTATGGAAGGAATGGAATAACAGATCCCAACGAAACATCAAATTACTTATTTAATAAACGGCTTCCTCCAAATACATATTTAGTAATTATTTTTAGTCAGACTTGCACATTATCTATCTCTATTTTGTGTAAAACAAGGTTCGCTTGTGTACTTTTTTGGTATAAATGATACATGTGACTGTCTCTTGCAAAAAATGGCAATGTGTGAAAAAAGTATTCAAATACTTATGTGATGGAATCAAATCTATAGATTTGAATAATTTTGAATTTCTAAATTAGTAAAGTAGAGCTAACCTTTTTTCTGTTCTTAATTTGAATAGATGTGTGAATGCTGAATCACTGGAAGGAAGTTGACTAGATACACATTTTTTACGAAAACAGAAGCAAGAGATTCATCGCAACAACTAACTACTGTCAAGTGTTAGTGTAAACCGTTTAGCGTCCCAAGATCAATGGAAGCATCGTTCCTTAGTTTTAAAAACTATGGCAGGGGCTAAAATATATGGATTTGATCCGAGCCAAGTGCAGGTAAATTTGTTTAACCATATTTTAACTATGTAGGACAACGTCAAATGGACTATTTCATGTCATTTCGACTGTGATTTTTATGACATCTTAGACGGATGAAGCCACAAAACTTCTTCGACTGAAAGTCATTGCTGGTCATGGACTTGCCAGGAAGGACATATTTGGTGCCAGGTATGTTAATACAAGTTGCTATATTTTGAAATTCAAAATTTGAATGATGGTTTGGATCCGCTAGAAAATATATAATATGTTTGTTGTCTGCAGTGACCCATATGTTAGAATTGATCTACTCCCAATCAATAGTGACGAAGCGCAAGCAACGATTGACTCTGTTCTTACGAAAACGAAGAAAAGGGTAATAAATATGTATAATTTATTTCATTTCTGCGTATTGAATATTCTTAGTACTATTGACTCATTTTTAATAGCCGAGTTTGTAAGCTGCATTTACTGAGTGAGATTTATTGTGCTTCGTTATTTCAGACACTGAATCCAAGCTGGGAGGAAGAATTCATATTTCGAGTGATCCCATCCGAACATAAACTGGTGCTACAAGTATTTGATGAGAATAGGTTGACGCGGGATGATTTTCTCGGTCTTATCGAACTGCAGTTACTATCCCTTCCAAAGGAAGCGGATTCCCGAACGATCCCTCCCAAAAAGATGAATCTGCAGCCTCGTAGTGCCCGGAGTAAAGTGAAAGGCTACTTGAACATTTACGCCGCTTTCATTCCTGATCCACTGGAGTCAGCGGAGGGGACAAATGGGACCACCGAGACGAATGGAAATGCGACCTCTGAAGCTGATACACCTACCGCCACCTCTGCCCCTCCCCCAGTTGGAAGTGCACCTCAGACGGCTGCCTCCAGTTCCAGCAGGTAATAATTGGTGAAGTTGAACGCTTGCATGTGTGGCAAATAAATGTATGCATTTATGTAATTAATTAAATATTCTTTCTTTAGTGATACGGATGGAAGTTGGGAAATAGTGCAGCCCGAGCCTCCAGTTGCAGGGGCATCCGGTCAACCTGATACCCGATCCCAACAGTTTCGTACAAATATGGATAGCCTTCCTCCTCTTCCGCCTGGGTGGGAGGAACGGCAAGATGCTAACGGTAGGACGTATTACGTCAATCATAATGAAAAGACAACGCAGTGGGAGCGCCCGATGCCTGGGTAAGTCATCATATGTTTTGACAAAGACTTAAAATCACTTGATGTCACCGAGTTTATGGGTATCTAAAATTATAATGACTAATGTTGGTCATCTTTTTAAAATAGGGTACCGGGGCTTACACGCACAGCCGAAAGTGTTGCTCATGAGATGAGTGAGATGGGAAGAAGATTTCACATTTCCGGTGAGGAAGACGAACAGTCATCCTCTTCATCTAGTCAAAACCAGAGTCAAACTGATTCACCACAGAGTGAGACGGCGTCTGTTAGTAACTCGCGGCGAAATTCTGAAATGGTAAGAAAATCTAAAGAGTATTCATATGTGTTATACATATTTTTGACTTTCAAATTATTTCTCTATTTTGTTTGCATTAGCAGCCGCCCATAAACACGGAAGGACTTCCCGCAGGATGGTCTGCTCAGATCGCTCCTAGTGGAAGAGTTTTCTTTATCGATCACAATAACAAGTCCACCACGTGGATAGATCCCAGAACAGGCAAGCCTTCACCGACGCCTCCTACATCAGGACCTCCGAGACCTTCAAGACCCCGCCATGATGAACTTGGTCCATTGCCCGATGGTTGGGAAGAACGACTTCATACTGATGGGCGTATCTTTTTTATTGATCACAGTAAGTGACACATAGAATAATTTTATTGAACTTATTTTTTAAACTTTCCTATTAATTTTATTTCTTGTCATATTTAGACACGAGGACGACGCAATGGGAAGATCCTCGCTTATCTAATCCTAAAATTGCTGGACAAGCCATACCGTATTCTAGAGACTATAAGAGGAAATATGAATATTTTAAATCTCAACTTAAACGTCCTGTGAGTATAAATGAGCATTAGAATAACATCCATTTTGCCGAATATCAATTATTAATAATTTTTCTTTTTCCTAATTTCAAGGCATGTGTGCCTAATAAGATGGAGATTAAAGTTCGCCGATCTCACATCTTGGAAGATTCGTATCGTATAATTTCGCAAGTAACTCGTCCAGAGCAGTTAAAGACAAAATTGTGGATTGAGTTTGACGGAGAGCCAGGCCTGGATTACGGTGGTTTGACCAGAGAATGGTTCTTTTACCTTAGCAAAGAGATGTTTAATCCGTACTATGGACTTTTCGAATACTCGGCGATGTAAGTGTTGGATTGCATAAAACGCTTCACCTGCGTAAGTTTCAAAATATGTTTGTTAATATGCATAATTCTTTCTTTATTTTGCAGGGACAACTACACATTGCAGATTAATCCCATCTCAAACATTTGTAATGACGACCATTTAAGTTACTTTGAGTTCATTGGACGGGTAGCGGGTATGGCCGTTTTTCACGGAAAGCTTCTGGACGGTATACCTTATTTGATAAATTATTATTATTATTAAACGACATGTGCTATGTGTGTGCTTAAAGAATTTTTAAACGATTTGTACAACATTTGTCGTTTCAAAGTGCGGATAGTTTTACATTTTTTACACTCACTACATTGCAATTGTCAGTCAATACTGATATTGATTGCCGGTTGTTGCCTTTTTGTAGACTTGTGATAGAATGGAGGTTCGTCTCACGAATTGAGGAGCAAATGAACGCCTTCCTCAAAGGCTTCAATGACATCATTCCCTTACACCTTTTGAAGATTTTTGATGAGAATGAGCTGGAGCTGCTCATGTGTGGAATCCAGAACATTGATGTTAAGGACTGGAAACAGAATACTGTTTACAAGGGCGACTACCATCCAAATCACATTGTGATTCAGTGGTTTTGGAGGGTACGTAATGATAAAATACACTGCAGATATTGTTTTGAAAGCTACAAAAGTAAATGCAAATATTAATGCTTGTACAAAATTAAACAGGTTGTGCTATCATTTAACAATGAGATGAGAGCGAGGCTACTTCAGTTTGTCACTGGAACATCCAGAGTGCCAATGAATGGTTTTAAGGAATTGTACGGATCTAACGGCCCACAACTATTTACTATCGAAAAGTGGGGAACCCCTGAAAATTATCCTCGAGCCCACACATGGTAAATTAATTTAATTATTTTTTCAACTAATTTTTACAATTAGTTTCAATTAATAATTTTTAAATTATTAGACAATTTTACTACATATTGTGGTATGTTCTTAATTTTGACGTTGATTCTTGGTTGCAGTTTTAATCGATTGGACTTACCTCCGTATGAAAGTTACCAGCAGCTCAAGGAAAAGCTGGTGAAAGCAATCGAAGGATCGCAAGGCTTTGCAGGGGTAGATTAAAAAGGAATGAGTTTTAAAGTAATTAAACTACTTTTTGGTATGAGTATTTCCTACTAGTTCATAGTTTTCTGACATTGTTTCATGGAAAAAAAATTATGAATGGCAAATGGCAACCCGTAATATTTGTTCTTCTGTATTATTGATATGTATCACATATTTAAATATTTCGTTTAATAGAATACTCGACGTTTAAAGTTACATGCGCAGATACTTGTTCCCGAATACCTTTCATATAAAGCGTGAGTGATATTCGTATTTTAGATGAGGGTCATTTCTTGAAAAAGTTGGAAAGTTTTTAGAGCCTTGTATCGAGCAATCCGAGATTTGTCTTTTTTAGTTTAAGACAAGCGTTAGCTGTACCTGGAAGAAATGTATTCTTTGAAAGATCTAAATGGGACAAAGCTTACTTGAAATTTTTGTGTGAGTTTAAAAAGCTGTAACTGAGAACTTGTCATGTGTTTTGAGCTGCGTCGTATTTAATTCAATTTTCAAGAGTTTTACAAGAAATTATGAAGAAGTGAAGCATTCCATATATATCAATTAACAAAGTTTAAGTGTTTATATACCTTTCGTTAGGAATTTTTCGTTGCTTTCCAAATGGTATAAAATGTTAGAGACACTGACACAGACAGTCAAAAGTCATTCCTTTCACTCTCCTCCCTTCTTTACTAATGGACATTATTATATTTGCGTTGTCCAAGCGAGACGCTTTTAAATATTACTTGTGATGCGCTGATTAACTCGTTACATTTAGTAACTTTTCAATATTTCTGACGTGAGTAAAATGCTATGTATTTCTTCGAGAATTAGAATTTTTCAGCCATGGAATGCCTTAACCATCCAATGCGTTGTGGTGGATAGATAAATCGATGCAATTATAGTGACTTTCCCCTGATTGAGTCAAACATTCTGTTTTAAGGAAACATTATTATAATATCCTATTCCGTTTTCTCCATTTTCACGAATTTTGTATGAATTTAGAAAACTACATACCTTTATATGTAATAGCGCTGGTAGACACGTAGTATTATTTAAAATCGCATTCTGTACACATTTATTGTAATGTGGAAATAGGAACTTGATACGTAAGATATCTTAAATTCATCGCTTACTTAAGAAGTGGTGGTACATTAAGCTTGGTACTGACACAACACAATAAATTATATGATATCCCATCGTGTCTTGTTAATACGTAATATTTTAGGCATGTTGATGACCCATTACATAGTTTTAATTACAGAGACGCTCATTTATTTTAAGCGTTTATAGATGTGCGACTTGAAATTTCGGAAATAGACAAGCTTACATTAGTGAATAAGCAAACTGTGAGCCGACCATGAGGGAAAGTTGTAGCCATCCATCGTGGCTTAGCTCTCCGCATTGGTTAACAAATATCAGTAACTTGTGTTTTGTCACAGTGTCCCAAAATTAAAATATTTAAATGTATTTTTAGATTTCACAAATACCTTAATTTCAAGGTTCAACTCTGTGTCATTTAAATAATTATAGATATACATAATATTGTGTAATATTCCTGCTTATTGTATAAAAAATTGTATATGATGCAAAAATCCTGTGTATTGTATGCGTGTAGTAGTTTCTCGTGTATTTCAGGGCAGATCATATTACAAAAACATATTATCATTCGGATGTAAATCATCTAAAAATATATACACATTTGCTATTTGTGTCTACTACTATTGAGTATTCACTAATTATCTATTGTTGTTGCCTCATACAAAGAAAAAAAACCTGAAATCTTTCACTCTTTCTCTGTCTCTGAGCGCGATTTTTATTTTACAAAAACTTGTTACGAAAGTATAGTAATGAAAAAAAAGAATCATATTAACGTTTCGCTATTGAATGAGAAGAAAAAGTGTTATATATATATCGATGAATTGTGTAGGCTTATATTATACGGAAAAAAGCAGGACGATCCACACGTTTGTTGTATCGAAAAAATATATGAGCTAGAGTGTACTGATTTTTCCTTATTTAATTTAATGGTAAAAAATGAAGATTCGTTGTAAACACTTTTACCGCGGAATGAAGTGATACTACATATAACATGAATAAAAAAATAAATTCAATCCTCCAAAAAACTTTCTTTTCACAAAAGGCGAGTGCATTGAAGCATACATAATGAATATATCATGCCTTTCATTTATTCGTAAACATCTTCCGTAGATTATTTTCCATCTCATATTTTGCCAACAACGATGAAAGGAATCGGTACTGGAACGGAAAATATCTGTGTAAGATTTGAAGTCAGTTTCTAATTTAAATTTTGCCATTGTGAAGTGAAGAAAGTCCGTGGACACATTTCCGGAGAAGCTTTCAGGTGAGTATTCCACAGAGGATATATTCCTATATCGTTTCAACGAAACTTGAAACTTTATTACCCATTACAAAGTTCCGGGAAACCAGAGACAAAATCATTTTTCATCTTGGAAGACACATACTAGTAGGGCAAAGAAATTTTGTAGTCTTTTCCCCTTTCCAAGTTTCTCCATCAAATATGTATCGTTGGTATCAAGAGAGAATTTCTGGGATTACGGAGAAAATAATGCGGGGCGGGTTGCGACGTGGTTATAGTGTCTCTACCAAAAAAAATTCCCCGTGTAGCTTTTTCGAGAAACTTGTTACTCAAGCCTTGATGGAGAGAAAGCAAAGCGAGAAAGTAGAGGTGGAATTTTGTGCCAGGAGCACGGCACCGCTATGTAGGTTCATAATGAGGAAGGGGGTAGTAGGACACGTGTCGTCGTAAAAGTTTTTCCCGTTCCGGGTAGGATACTTTACACTACCTAAATATCTATAGAGAGAGAGAGAGAGAGAAAAGCGAGATATACTTATGTTTTTGCATGAGCTGTGCGAGGAGAATGAAAGAACTGTGTTTGAATAAAGTGAAAACAGGAAGCATAAATTTTTGGTATTAAAGTTCAGAGAAGCGTATGTATATTACTACTTTCTGCTCTTCATTTCAAATAGTTGGGAATTGTATAGGGATAAAAAAATTCTTTGAATCCACATGGAACAAGCTCGTTCCCGGAATCATCTTGATTGGACTAATACCTACTACCTACACCGTCTCAATATACATATATGTCCTCGAGACTGTTTGTTAAATACACAGTCTGTCCTTTAAAACATCATTACTACGGTTCACGGTCGTCCCAGAAGCGAGATGCGAATCGTCGACGCTCCTCCGAGTGAGCTGCGGCGCTTGTATGAATAAGTATGCCTTATTGCCTATACACCCATCAAACGAGCATTTTTCGGTCTGGAACCTATGTTCATGCTTTTAAGGAAATTGCTCGATCCACCTGGAAATGTGAAATTTGCTTGATTAATTAAAGTATACTTACCATTACCTTTCAATTTATTACCTGATTCGACAAGCTTCGCAACTTTTCTAAGACCTACTTATTTGGACTCGGAGGATGTGAAAAGTCGAATCAAATTAGGAAGCAAAAAGCTCACTTTATTATAATGGCAAGTCAGACTAATTCAATTACCCGAGCCAGCTTTTCCGCTTGGCCTTGTGCGTTAAATATTGAAAAAGGCGTAGTAGGTACCCAGAGAGTCGACCGGGTGAAAGCAACAAGCCCTTCAGAAAGTTTTATTTTCCTTTTCTGACACACACGGGAAAAGAGTATAGCACAAAAGATTGATCCGGCGAGTATCGGGTGAAGGCCTTGAAACAGAGCCTTGAATTTGTCTAGCAGCGTTGGTGTAGAAGGGAAAGGAGTGGTCCGGTCGCTCCGAGAGAGGAACGACATTGCAAGGTTGCCCTTCGTCTTATACGCCACGCTGTTTTCGTGGCTTTCATTTTTCTCACTTCAAACACATCCTTCACACACAGACTGCCTTGGTGCAATCTCCATGGAATATTGCTTTTAGTTGCTGGAGATACAAAATAATGATATATACATACGTAGTGATGATAAATACATGGATCACGCCAGAACAAACGTGCTCGGTAAATTGCAAATTGCAAAGGAAATTTTTTTAGGTGCCTGACAAACCTGTCTCCGCCGCGACACAAGGCCATATCACAGCACATATGCATCTACATGTGATAAGTCCCCATCATTTTCCTTGAAAGTTTTTAGGCTTTTTTTAAAATAAAAAATGTCCTTTAGCCTTTTTCTTCCTGAAATCAACATTCATGCATCTTTTCATTTATGCAAAGCATACGCCTCTCATTCTCATCAAATGGAAATAACATTCAAGGCTAGATTCCTACACGGAGAAAAACGTGACTTTTTTCTCCGAAGGTGCTCAACACAATTTCCCTTTATTGAGGACTTGAACTTGCTCCAATCTGAGAATGATACTTGAGAGAACTCTCTCACTTCCAACTCTGCTGCAGCGAACCTTTTATATATCATATTTCCCTACCTGTTTGCAAGTTATACAGAAAAACAAAATGTATGTGTGTGTCCGCCTACGTACAAGCGCAAGAGATTGCTACTGTATCGGATGCGGATAGAATATGAAATGACTTGCTCATCAAATTTCATTTTCTACTACTTGTTATTCGATTAACGGGAAAGCACATTTTGAGAATCAAAATCAGGTTAGAGATTCCAGGAAAAAATAGGCTTTGAGAATAGGGAGACTGGCGAAAAAAGGTGGAAAGTCAACTGCTCAACTTGCCGAAGGGGATTTCTGGCCATGACGATGCTGATGATGATGATGTTGCTATGTGCCGGCTTCCTTCCTTTTCTCCTTAATCAGCAACACACAACAAGAGCATCCATGACTTGCACTCATTCCCAAACACAATTTTGCTCTGTGTGTGTTGCCTCAAGACAAGGGAGAAGAGGAAGGACACGTGCAGCTGAGGAGAGAGAGAGAGAGAGAAAGGAAGACGAGAATGCCTATGCTTAACTGACTTTTTTATGGTGTGTTTTGAACATAAAATACACATCTCGTGGATTCCCCGTATTATGCTCCCCGACGTTACTTGCATTTGAAAAAAAATCCTTTTTAGACTTATGGATTCTTCTCCAGCAACTTTTCTTCACAGCAGCAGCGTTTTCAAACTGACGAGAGTATGGCTTTATTCCTGGTGTGAGGTTTTTGGTATGGATAAGGCATCACGGCACATCGTCATTGACATTACCACACCAACCATGCAGTATAGTATATGGCATCATCATCACCGGAGATCATTGACTTTCCTCCTTGATATGCGTGAATGAAACACATGTGCCGTGTATGAGAGCAAGCCTCTCTCTAGTCTTTTCATGATTCGCCGCAAAAGACGTTTTAAACAAGTAAAACCCTCAATTAAATTACTTTTCGGTATTGAGCATTAAAAGGCTTTAAGTGGAGGGATATTGTGAGTTCTTGAAACTCCTACTTTCTTTCAAAAACTTCACTGCGACGGAGTTTGCAGAGAGATGATGACAGGATTCTTTCTTCTCCAAGAGGAAGGAAAAAAAATTATGTCACTCATATGACGAGAGCTCTGGTGGGTTTTCATAATGTACATTAACCACATTAAATTTGTATTCTCTCCCTTAACTCTGCGTCTTCTAGAAGAGCACATTATTGATTAATCAAATTTTCTCTAATAAAATTTAATCAACTCCATGGACCAGCCCATGTGTGCCAGTATGTGCCTTTTGCGATCCGAATTAATGCATATATTTAATTTATGGAGACGTTCGTCTTTCACATTATCAAGCTGTGTTGAAGTAGAGATCCAGGCAGAAAAAAACGCTGTTTACAGTTGGTTGCCTTCTTGAAAAGTGCTCTGCTTAGCCGGGTACTAAAAACATCTTACTTTAGTTGGGAAGTGTGTAGGCATGCTTTTTCCCCTCTTGGTTCCAACGAGCATATTATCTTTTGCGCCTTACCGAGGCTCCCTTGGTGTGTTTCCCATGGAGTTTTTATCTTTTCAGAGCATCTATAGCTATTTTATGGTGTCTACGTGAGTATATGGATGGAGGTGGAAAAAAGTCGCTGCTTAATTCATGGCATCTGCATGAACTTCTTTGATGGCCATTATAACGTCTCGATCTACATTAAAGCAAGTTTAAACATGCATGTCATGTCACCTGGAGTCCAAAGAAGTTTTTCCCTTTGATAGAGACAGCAAGAGTTTTTTTTCTCTCTAAAGCTTGGACTAATAGCATTAGTCATTCTCATTATTCACGGTTGCTTCGGGCCCATACCGGTCATTTCAGAGGCACTCTAACAAATTAAGTAGAGCAAAGTTTAGTACTTTTTTCGCCGCATTGACGGAGATAAATTGTGAGAAGTGGAGCTTTTTGACGAAGAAGAAGAGTGTCCCTTACACTCACCTAAAAACTTATGTAATGGAGTAAGTTCCGTTGGCAAATTATGGTTTGTGTGTAGTATCGGACCATGATTTCAAATTACCTTTACACGGCGCATGTGACACGTAAACATAAAACCCTAGCAGAATTGAGCTTGATCTGATGATGATGACATGTTTGCACATCTACTTTTCTGGGATTTGTCGTTTTTTTTGTCTTTTTTGTCGTTTGTCTCCGGGAAAAATTTAATGAGGATAATGTTGCAGTCAACCATTCATATAAATTCATGGGAAAATTAAACATTTTTGTTGTACTGGCATTTATATATTTCTGGGTAATAAAAGTTGAATTCATCCCCATATATTTTGTAATTTCTTCTATTCCTCGCCATAATTTGTGCAATGTCTGTGATTTTATTTCACCTACATGCCTTTATCAAAAGTTATTTAATACCCTCCAAAAATATTTTTATCCGTTTTTACGACTTTCTCACAGGCCTGCGAAAAGGCTTCTCTTTCACAAGTTGCTGGAAATTGTTGTTAACCCCTCGGAATATAATTTGAAAAGAACAACATCCCATAAAACATGCACGGAGGGCGAGGAGGATTCACCAAGGGAACGACTCCTGAGTTATTGGAATCCTTGAAAAAGGAGAACTCCACATCTGCGTCATTATGAATGGAAATGAGAAGTCGTAAAAGTGGAATTTGATTTTGTGCGTAATGGAAAAATAGGAATAAAATGAGAAACGAGGAGTAAAAGGGAACAAGTTACCTGCGTATTATATACTATGCAAGTAAAGAAGTCTAACAAAAAACGGCTCGGTTGATCATAGATGACATATGACATCCACCTATGAAAAAAAGCTGTAATAGAGTCACGAAAGGCATGGATACATGGCAATGTCCTCTTTTTGTCAACAATAACATTATAACATCTCACATCTACAATATTAACAGGTAAGACATAATACCTTGGCTTTTTCCCACTTCCACTCTGCACTCCCTCTCTTGTGCACAAAAAGTGGAAAAAAGAGTGATATCAAGATTTACTCGACGAACAAAGGAGCAGAATGAGTGAGTGAGAGTGAAGAACGGGCAAACCGGGTAGCAACAAGAGCAGTAACAAAGGCCCACATTTGATATAAGTACATACATATATATATGGTGGCACTGTAATGGCACCACCACCACCGCCAGCAAAAACAGAGAATAAAAAAGACACGCAGTTTTGTTTCCATATAAAGCATGTGGAAGAAGAAAGACGATAGGAAGGTATTAAAGCAAATGATATGCCTAGCTACTTGCTTCAACGCACAACAACATAATAAAAAGTTAAGGCCACTTGACGAATGCACGGAACATGCCGAACTTTCAGGCCATAACTTTATATACGGATGAGTTGCTCGCGTGGAGCCTTTCTTTAGCATCATTTTTTTTCGTCGTCTTCTTGAATTTCGTGTATTATGAAGAGATGAGAAAAAAATGAAATTGGAAAGAGTTCACAGGAGAAGAGATCAGCTTAAAAAACTGACAAGAAGTAAAAAGCAGCGTAAAGTGAGAGGGTTGCTTCCAACCACCTCTTTCTTTTTAGTTGAGTAGAGGAAAGGGTGTATATATGCATATACCTACTTACGAACTTACGTACTGCCTCTGATGATGACAAGAGCGAAATGTATGAGAGAAGGGATGTAAACAAGGTCAATCGCCCCTGCACGTTCTCCCGATTTCTGGCTACTCTCATAAGCATACTGAATGCCATCATCATGATGACGACTGTGACGTTGTGGATATGATGATCAGGCCGTGAGCAAAGAGAAATGCTAAAGCTCTTCTCTAAACACGTTTTCAGGCTCAAGTTTCTGTCAAAAATGTGTGCTGGAGAACTTGAGTGGTGAGATTTTTGCCAAAAAAAAAAAGTTCCCCACAAGCGGGTTTTGATGGACTCTCAGAGAGAGAAGAGAGAAACGAATTTGGAAATGCGGAACCAAAAGCGAAAAGTACTTACTGAGAACTTAAAAATAGGAGAGACTTATTTTTACTTTGTCCTATGAATCTGTTCTAAAAATGAAAATGTCAAATTAGTAGTCAACTCCAAACCGTGCTGTTTATCTTGGCAGCCCCAGCTGGTTCAAATGGTGTGTGTGTCTCCTTGTACCTTTATCTTTTTGTAATTTATTTTTATTATCGTCTAAAATTTCAAAAAGGATCACTTAAAGTGTGTTTCAATGTATTTCGATAATTTGATTGTCTCCTTACCTCTCTACATACCAGTTTATCTCTGCGTATACAATACCTTTTTTCCAACACTTTCGACTGAGCATTTATGCCTTACTTTTCTCTGTACCGTATGAAATGTCTTTTGAAAAGTTTAAGCCAGCATAAAAAGTATTTTTACCCCACCGTAGGTAGACCAAAGTTGTATGCTTACAAGTATATATCTATATATTTGTGTGTGTTTTGCATCCCAAAATCACTTCCCCCTTCTTCATGACCATAACAATCTGTATCTCCAGCCATCTGAATGGAGTGGTGGAGGCATGTATGGATGAAATAAAGTTCGTAGCAACAACAGGTTACACAATAAGACGATTTTGTGTAATGCATAACAAAAGCTTCTGAGAGAGAGAGAGAGTTGAAAATAGCGAGTCTTTAGTAAAAGTGTATCTTTCCTCGAAACCAAAATTCCTTTAGATCTTTTTATAGTTTGCCTTCAGAAGCATTCCTTGCCCTTACCTTACAATTTCCTTTACAAGATTAACAAAAATTAAAGTTAACAAAAGTATAAAGAAAAGTTTTCTTTGAAAAGAGTATGATATATTTTTTTTCCTGGACAAATGTGCAGGTGTTTCTCCCTCTCACAGCCTTACATCATGCATCATGCTACCACGAAATGGTTATTTCCTCGGTCAGCACAGCATTTATCATGTCCATTACGGGTGATCATAATTGAAAATAAACGGATTGTTTCATATCGCCTCATAAACAGATGCAGATATATGCCGTTACCGATACGCAAGGATCAAATGGCTTTCTGCTTTTTATGCGATGATGGTGGACCTATGGACGATATGCCTAAATTCAACTACGCAGCAAAAAACTGCAAGGAGAAGTCAGTGAACTGGGAGGAAGTGAAGGCCGGCACATTTCATATGCGCATGGAACTGCATAAATGTAAGTGTAGCGGGTAAGTAAGTAAGCTGTGTGTGAAAACAAGCTTGAAACGGTGCTTAAGCGAGAGAAAAAAAAGTTAAGCGAACTCTGCAGCGACCATGTGTAACAACATTTTTTTAATACTCAATGCTGGATTACTCAGAGGAAAAATGAAACAAGAGCTATTATTTTTTTTAAAGCTTTATTTTTCCTAAATCATGTCTCACTCTTGGACTATGAGTATTAAAATTGGTTAAACTTCTTACTATTTTTGTCTCAGAAAGAGAGATGCTTTTCAAGAAGCTGCTATGACACATGAGCTTTGTTGTTATTATGTGTGCTATTTCCTATGACTTTTTTGCTGGAAAATATGGGAACATTTTTTACTGCACTCTTCGTCGTCACTCTGATTGTCGGTAAGCAGAACTCCTTTTTTGAGCCATATGTGTGCACTTACAGAGAAGAAGGGGGAAAGGTATACATATATATTTGATGCAATTTGCGTACACACATTTCAGATTGCATTTCACAGAGTTTTATGTTCACCAAACGAAAAAACACATCTACCTATTATGAAGGGAAGAGAGCAATGGACTTGTTTTGTTTTTCCTTTGCTCGCGTCTTCAAACACTTCTCCTAAAAGCGAAAAAAAAATGTTAAAAATTGGAGGAAAAGAGGAGAACGTATAGCAACAGGATTGGCAAGCTGTCAGCTTTTCCCTCCAGAGTCAGAGTAATAGGACGGTTATAAAACCATTTTAAGCGGTTTGCATAACATCATGGAAAGAAGAAAAGAAAAAAGTTTTAACCGGTTTCTTCACAAAAACTTCATGTGTAACAAAACGTACGCTTTTACAGAGGAGCATGTGGAAAATTAGCGGTGTGTGTTGGGTCTATTGGGCTCAACAGAATATCCAATATGTATTTGAAAGCCAGTAAATGTTGAAATTAATAGCAACGTTTCCGGTTGATCTGAGCATGTACATAAGGTTAACCTCAAGGAAGGTTATCTATCGTGCGCTGCGGAGAGAGAGAGAGAACAACCGTGTCTTGCTGTGTACTTACTTCCAAATTTATCATGACTCTGACCGACAGTACATTTTTTGTGAGTCTTTTTTCCTGTATGGATGAATAGATTGATTTTAATCGAACTCTTGTTTGTTCTGGGTCATTGTCTCTTGATGCTTTGTTTGCCTTCATGCACGATTGGGATATGACTACATGGAAATGTATGCCTATGTAAGTCAACGTTTCAATTTCTGTGGTTCGTTTGGGCTGTTTAACTGTTTGAGATAAGTAGGAAAAGTTTTCATTTGGGAAATGTTATGTTAGGTTTTTTTTACATATATATATATTTTTTAGTAAAATCCCAATAAAGGATGACCACTAGCGATAATTGGTTGGGTAATTTGATGGTACAAGTGGGCGTATAATCATTAGCGAGCAAATGAACTGTAAATGAACTTTTTTTTAATTACGCCTATTCTCTTGTTTACGACTGCTTGGAGTTTGCTCAAGGATGAATTTGACGAGGAAATAAAATCCTACGTCTTTATTTACAATGCGAGATTCATCAAAATGGCTTTTGGTTGAAGTCACATAACGTCTGATTGAGCATTTTAAAATCCTACGACTTATTTATGTATTTACAGTGGACGTTTTTAGTCGAATTCTACGTTTTTTTTTCAGTAAACCGTCATTTAATTTTTAAAGCCCTTGAATAAAGTAGATTCTCACGACCATTTTTATTTGCACAAAGCCAAGCCACTCATATGTATTTGCTGCATCTGTAATCAATATGATAGTGCAATCAATCACGTTGTGCCTCTCTGGTTTGGACCGAATGCATTAGTACTAGATGTACTTAAATGTGGATCAGAATTTTGACGGTATGCATGTATAAGTAGTTGGACTTTGGCAAAAGCATATGACCCAACATAAATATGTAACTTTGGAAAAGGTCATTGTCCAGTGAAAATTGAAGAGACTCGCCAGAGTCACTAGGATTAGATATATGTTTTTGTTATCGTCATAGTCATGATAATAAAAATGTTGCAAAACGTTACCAGCAATGACTCACGTCCACGAAAGTATGTAACCTTTACTTACCACAAATTGGCCGGTTTAAAAGACTGAAGACTCTA
>JAHZMY010001921.1:0-10377 GCA_027743915.1 Seira sanloemensis | reverse complement strand
CTTTAATTTAAAAAAACGAGCACTTATTAATTCATTAGTTCATTTAATAACTACTTAAGAATCCTGGATTTTTTATAAAATCTTTCCTCTGGTGGAAAATAATTGAAGAAAAAGTTTAAATACTCTTCGTTATGACTTGGTCAATAGCTAGAAATCCTTTATTGATTTACGGAACAGGAAATATTTACACTATGACACCAGTTAAGTTTAATTGGAGCTATAATGGACAAAAAACTTTTTTGTAAATGATACCCATGCTCATTTTCATTCTTTATAATTTCAAATTATCAAACAAAGGAGACAAAAAAGCAACTGTATTTTTACTCTATGCTAAATCTTGAAATTCGAAGAAAGCATCGAATTACAATTTTGCAACACCTACCGCCTCCACAACTTTAGGAAATCGCAAGAAAAACCCCGTCAAACCGAAACAGTCCTACGCATCAGTATTTACTATTAACGATTTACATTCACACCGGAAGTGCGAAGTTGGGCAAGATCGTATCTGAAATGAAATTATGTAATAGATCATGTCACTTTCGCCCCCGGCCCCTTCACAACTTTTCACATTGACACTTGTTGCCATCATCCCATCATCACCTTGTCACTTGTCACACTCGTGTGATTCTCTGCAAGAGACAAAGACACGAAAGAAAAAAAGTCTAGAAAAAATGCTTATCTGATCGCAGGCCTTCATGCAAGCAATTAACAACCGGATTCGGTGTTTGGTGACAAAGTCGAGAGACGAGAGTGAAGCAAAAAACACCCACGAATTTAATGTATTTAGGTACATACATATACAACATCCAACATCCGAATAATAAATAGCATTTAGAATTTTAAAAAAATATGCAAAGGAAAAAGTTGATGGCGTCATTTGAGCAATTATCTGTGTCTTTCCAAATTAAATGCGTACCGGTAGCTTCCTCTTCTTCCGAAAGATATCCGTTAGCATTTATCGAAGCAAAAAGATTTTTTTTTGAATAAAGACAAAAATAAACTCATTTCTCTTCTTGTGAGTGAGAACAATCGTTTTTCAATCGCGTGATTACATCATCATCCTCCGTCCACATTCCCAGTGACCTGGGGTGAAACAAAAAGTTATTTTTTGTAAAAAGTGTTTCACCACTTTTAATGAATTTGGTGTTTCCTCTTCCTATCTTTCGTCAAATGATCTAAAAGTGTTGTAGATCTTTCGCCTCCCGTAATTTCAAATGACTAGGAAGTTCCTCCTTTTCTGAAGCAACCAGACATGTGAAAAAAATTAAGTGTTGATATCGCTATAGTACGACTCGAGTCAAACTTGCATTCAAAATGAGAGAGAACTTGTGAACGAGTTTTGGTGAAATAAGCCAAATCTGTATAGTTTTTTTCGGTTTACAAAAATTTGGGCGCAAGCACTGACCTACACACACTTTGAAAGCCTTGTAATTGTTGTCAAAATGAGTCACAGATAATGGCATGTCTGTAACTATTGTTGGATTCCGGGGGGAAATCTAATATTGACAAATTCCGATGAACTCCGGTAAACACTGTACTGGATGTCGACAATCTCGCTATCAAAAACCGTTTTTAAAAAAATCCATTGGGGGATTGCGAGCCAAATCATATATGCATTAAGCTCGTATTTTGGGCAATTTTCCACATTTTTCCCGGAAAACTTGTGACTGGGATAAAAAACCAACAAGAACGAAGCCCCTTTTAACGAAGCCTTTTGTTGATGGCACCAAAATATATAAATTTTCTCACAAACCAAGAATCTAACAAATTTCTTGTTTCTGAATTCCTTGACAGCCCTACCAGCGGATCCCAGTACGACGGGAATGTTCCACGCCAAGTCCTTCGGGAGGAGGAGGAGACGCAGCTGGAACTCCACCCCAAACATGAGCAATGCCGAGCCCGAGAACCTCTTGGTTATCAATAGCATCAGAATTGCTGACAGATTCAAGTTCGATGAGAATGGCAATCGCATTCCCTTCGATGGCAGTGAGGACGTCAGTGCCGAGTGGGAGCCTATTGACATCCGCAAGTCCAAGTCTGTGGCTGGACAGGTGAGATATAAAAAATTTCATTGTCTTTCCTATTTTTTTATGAATTTAAAGTGGATGAGAATTGAAAATTGACGATCTTTTCGAGATTCAATTTTTTTTCCTTTGATATATTTTTTTTAGCAAAATTTGAGATTTTTTGATTCGAGTTACAACATCTAATATTTAGAATTTTTCCTGAGGATAAAATCCGTTTTTTACAATATCTAAAATTTGACGGAAAGAGCCTCAAACTGTTTTGTTTGTTTTTTGGAGAAAATTTATCGCTTCATTTATTGGGATTTTTAGACCTCATTTTTTCTGTGCCTTCAAAATGCATTATGTTTGATGCTTGATGTTTCTCGCAAGGAATATTCGTCCTTCTAGTTTACATTTTTTTGCAAAATTTTAATTTTTCAGATTCAGAATGTTTTCTTGTGCATATTTCTTATCGTAATGAAATTTGCACTTTTTGTTTGAATTTTTGTAAAAGCTTTATGATCTTTTTTAAAATTTGGGTTTTGACACCTGGAATTTTTTATGCACAGAAACGCATTTTGCTTGACATATCATGTTTGTAGTTTTTTCTAAGGAACATCGTACCTTTGGTTTGCGTTTGTCAAAAAAATATNTTTGCGTTTGTCAAAAAAAATATTTTTTAAATTGAATCTTCAACACTTGTATTTTTCTTGTGTATGAAATGCCTCCTTCCATGTTTTCTTTTCTTCAAAAAAGCTTTCCTCCACTTCCGCTTTTCTCAAAACTCCATTTCTCAAATTTGCTGTTTTTGATGTGTCCCCGCAGTGCCTCAACATCTTCAGCTTCCTCGTCTGCTGCTTCATCCTCGTCGTCGTCCAAGTTGCCATAATCTTCGCTTGGATGTTCCTCTGGCGTCGTAAGCGCGCCGCCGCCAAGGAAGAGGTGGCCTCACTCGCGGGCATGTCCATGTCCGCCGCCGCGGCGGCTCAAGCAGGGCCCGCCCACTACTTCTTCACCACCTCCCAGTCGGCGCCCATCCATCCGACGCAGTTCTCGCGAAAGTTTGTGCACCAGGTGAGTGCCAGCGAGCTCGGAAATATTCCGCGACTCGCCTAAAAAACACGTCGACGGAAATCAATTCCCCTCCATCAACATAAACATGGATAATATCTCAACGAATCAAGGAATAAAAAAATACACCAAAAAAATCTGACAAATAACCGAATCAAAGTACTGACTGACTTTTTAGCTCCTCTCTGTTTTTGTTGTAAGACGACAGTAATTTATTTATATTATTTATCTCTCGATCGTTCCGAGTTGCATTTAAAAATAATTTTAGAAAAAAAACCATCAATTATAAAAAATTTTTAATCAGGGTTGCAGAAAAGTAAGAAAAACTAGGAAATATTTTTTTTAAACGAAGGATAAACTGAAAATTAGGTCTCACGAAAAAAATCAATTAGTTCAAAATATTTGATTGGCAAAAGTTGCGACAAAAATGCAATTTCAGAACGTCGACATTCCTCCTACACAATTTTAATTTCTATCGTAGTTAGATGTTTATTTCCGGGTACGTAAGTATATATATTTTTCGGGGCAATGGTATACAAACACACGGGGGTTCTTAGTAGTAGTTTTAGGAGTAATCTTACTTATTAATTACAGACGCCAATCTACAATTTTTAAATGTGCTATCTACAAATGTACCTGCTACACACACACACACGAAAGATCGCATAGAATTAAAATATACATACAATATATTACTATTTTTTGGCAAAAAAGCGACAAGAGAAGAATGTGAAGAGGGAATCAAAAATGGCCAAAAAATAAGAAGTAAAATAAATGTCTCAATACCCAAGGTCTCATCCATTTCAGCCTGAGGCAGCATGTCTCCGTGACTTGCCGGGCTTGTTTAGCAATGCAAGATAAAATTATATACTATAATTTTCAAACTATTTATTTTAGAAATTAGGAGAAAAACAGGATTCTTAGGGTGTCAGTGTCGTATTTCCATAAACCAAAATAATTCTTGAAATTTGTCTAGATTAAATATATTTAAAAAATGTAAGGATTAAAAATATTTAAAATGAGGGTTTAATTCGAAAGTAAAGAACAATTCGGGTTTTTCGGAAACAATACTTTCAAAAGAATTTTAAAAAATTAAATGCGGAACAAAATTCCGAAATTGACAGAAAATTGAATAAATTAAGGTTTCTCTTCGGAAATACGGCGCTTTCACTTCAAAGAAACTTTTTTCCTGAGGACCTTTTTAAGTTTGAACGACTCGGACGCAGCAACAAAACTCGAATGAATTCGTTTAATTTCTCTCTGGACACATGTGTGGTGCTCGCTCACATTTTAGTTTCATTCCAATGAAATTTAGCCAGTTTAGGGGTATTCAGTATTTCCGTACACGCAAAAAAACAAGCACTGTAAATTCCCAATACTTTAGGTAATAGGTTGTAATTACACACACAAAAACATACAATACAATAAACAAATTATTACACACATTTTTTGTTCTAGTGTTTAAGGAAGAAAAACCAAATGATTATAGTGTAAGTGAAAGCTAAAAATACGATACAAACAACTGCAGATAATTTACATACATGACATATGCAATATGCTCATTACATAGAGATAAAATAATATCAAGTCGCAAAGTAAAACCAGACTTATTTTTTTTTGTTGGGAGAAGATCCATTAAGCCACGCGACACTCAAGGAAAAAATGAGATCAGCATTGCAAATTTTACATTGAATTGAATCATTGAATCATTGTCCCCTTAAGGAAAAAAGAAAATCTAAAAATAATAAACTGCTGCCGGTTTGGGTTCACCTAGTAAATTTGTGTCCTTGTCATACAAATTATTTAACAAGGCATTTAAAAAAGGTGTCAAAGGCTATTAAAAATTAAATCGATTCGGAGCCGATGACAAAAATGGCGGGAAAATTTTCAGTTAAAAAATGTTCTCCCAAAAAACCCAACAAGCAATCCCTGAATTCCTCTAATAATCCAATTTCCCGTTGAGAACTTTTTTTACAAAATCCAAATTTGCCCTAGAAACAAAATTCCAGCTAAACCAACAATTTTCGATTGGAAAGTAAAAAACAAAATTTTTATTTACAAGAGAACTATCTTCCCGCCAAAATGCAATTTCTGATTCAAAATTTTATACAAATCTAAAGTTGAATAAAATCACCAAAACAGAATTCCCGCCGGAACTTTCATTTTCAATTGATGGGTAAGAAACCCTTATTCGTTCGCTTAGGAACCCGGAGTTTCCCTGCCAATTCCCAATTTTTAAATTGTAAATTTTCAAGAGACTCTAAATATACCTTATGAACCCCAACCACTTGACTTTATCCCTTGTACACCCGTTGATTGATTTAATCTTTCGATTCAATGAGTTTGAAACGAGCCCAAGCTCAACAATTGTTTACCCAGTGGATGTCCCCCAATTAAAACCAGTGCTCATTCTTCGTCATTTGCACAATCAACAATCAATCAATCAATCAAAAACTGGTTCATTGGCACAGCCTAGTTTTTATTTCAAGTGGAAGAATTTACTACATATTAGCAAGAAAAAAATCCGTCTCAGCAGCACATGACCATGGTCTCAGATACTTTTGATGTGATCTAAATTCAAACTGAATTTTTCGAATCAAATTTTCCCCTTCTTTGATTCAATTCAGTTTTTTCGTCAGAAGACGAAACTCGTTTCTTATGTTTGATATGTGAGAAAGAAGAAAGAAAAATATCTTGGCATTTTGGATTTTGAATGGGTGACGATGACGAATCTCTCGACGCTTGACGTTGACGGAACAAAAAAATATTTATTTTATTTATGTATTTTATCTTTGCATGTTTGTTTGTATTGAGTTCAACGGAACCGAGTGTGCCGAGAGGAGGGCACGTGTAAAAGAAGATTGAAGCTGTTGCCATTATTTACCATTTTTTATTACTAATTTATTGTTATTTATTCATTACTATTATAAATTTAGGTATTTTAGTTTAAGCTTATTTTTAATACATACCTTTTATATATTGGGGAAGGGCGCACCGCGCGGGGTGAGCTCGAGGCTAGAGAAAAAAAATTCGACTGGGACCGCGGACCAAAAAAAATGTATTTTTGAAAAATCAAGCCGTTTTGAATCATGTAAAAATTTGTCAATTTGAAAACAAAGAAAAAAAATTAGTCTACAGCAATATATAAATTCACAAATGCCATTAGATATCAGATGACTGCAAAACCATGTTTTCTCGACGAATTCGTGATTTTCAAATTTAGCCTTTTTCCTGGCAAAAAAATGAGAGAATTTTTTTCCACGGTCATTACGAAAATTATACCTTTTAGAAACTCACATTCCTTCAGAATTTTCAAAATTACGAATTAAAACGAATCGAAAACAATAGTTTCTAAATTGTCCAAAATAATTCTGAGCAACGGCAAAAATGCTCATGAAAAAGACAATTTCTCCAGGAAAAAATAATCATCACGTTCTGCCCAACGACTCACTCCGACGCCGATTTTGGTGACCTGTAAATTCGTGTATAATATTTCAAACAATACAACAATTTATAATATTATTATTTACTACATAATACATAATGTTACTCCGAAGTTGGTAATCGAGTGGTACTACAACATACACAGTAAAAAGTTAATTTGCAAAAGGAAAATGTGAGATAAAGAATTATTACAGCGAGACGAAGAAGAAAAAAATTGCAGGTTTTTGCACAATTTTTTTTCATCGGTGGAATCGCAAAGTTGACAACGCCAGAGAAACCGACGACGAATGGTAATCAAGCTAGATTTTGAATGGAATATACTAATATTTGTTTTCAGTGCAATGACAAAATGAATTTGGATTGTGGCATAATATATTCATATATTATATTTGATGTGTGTTGGACTTGGCATGTGGAAATGATTTTGTATAGCACAAAAAAATTTTTACTTTTATTATGATATGATTTATGCAATTTTTTATAATAAAATGTCCCCCAAAAATACACAAAAGTTTTTGCTTAAAAACCGTGTCTTGCTTTTATTATTCCATATTTTCTGGCATGTATTCAAAATTCAAAATTCAAAACTTGTTCACAAATTTACGTTGAAATACTTATCATCAATTGTAGATATTGCATAAGGCGTACTATAATTTTAGCTAATTGCAAGAACAATTTACCATAAAAAGGTTTGGGCGAGTTCAAACTAAAATCGACGTGAGGATTTTCGGAGGAGAGAAAAAGTCTGCATAATTCCAGTTCCTAATTTCTTGTGCTATATAATATGCAGATAATACTGATTCGTAGTAAAAGATGTCTCCTTCACGAACTCGTCGAAAGCCTCTTGAAAATACATCTTAAAAAACACTGTCCAAAATAATGTACAGCCAGTGGAAACCAGAGTTTGATAATCATGTCGAATCCGTATACAAAAATTTTTGAGTAAAGAATGAGTAATTGAAAACCGTGGTGAAAATGGCCTCAGTCAAATTCCTTTGTTGAGAACCCATAGCCATAATACACATATTTTTTAAATGGTCAACTTCCGATTTCCACTGGCGGTAATTACTCTCAAAACTATTATTATATCATGGCATTGTTTTTTTTTGGAAATAACGCAATTAAATAGAAGTCGCACAAACAGCAACAAAAAATTAACATATATATGTATTGGCACTTCGTCATTTATTTAATTATTTAAAAACAGCAACAAAAAATATCTTACAAAAAATGGCATCATTATAAATTACTAAAATACAACTTGCGCGAGTTGCAAATTGGCTTTTCAAAACAGTTCATTCCTCTTCTAAATGCAAATAAAATATTTTTAAAAAATCAGTCATTCGATTTATGCTAGTCATGATCATCTTGCCATACATTTAATAACATTTATCTTTAAAAAGCTAATTATCCACTAGGATTCACTAATTCCTGTCAGTGGCAGCAGCATTGTAACATTTGTAAGTACAAAAAAGAATTCACATTTTACACCTTCTGCCCAATGTCAGGCAGCCATTGAAACTTGTGTATTCCAAAAAATGTATTGCAAAAGAGAAAGGATATCCTCTAAACTACACGCTTTTTTACAAATACACCTAATATATGTACTAATCTCAACTTTCCCCATTCACTTATCAATATTTGTCAGAGTCCCGTCTACAGCTGCAGTACTGACCAGGTCACATCAAAATGTCCAAAAGTATTTTACAAAAGGGGCTATAAACTTGGGGTGGTGACCCGGTTTCCAGGCAATGGTCATACACGGACATGGCTTCCAGGACAATGTTTCCAGAGTTTTGTGGAAGAAAACTCTCGTGGAAGAAGAGTCTTATCATAAGACTCTTATGGGAGAAAAGTTTGATAGAAAAACGGTCTCACGGAAGATAAGCTTCCTGGAAACAAGGATTTCGTGGAAGAAAAGTATCATGAAAAAACCGGACCATGGAAATGAAAAACCCATGGAAGAAATGGACATGGAAATATCGTCCGTGTATGAACATGGCCTGGTAATTGAGTTCGGATCCCACTAAACTTTACTTTTTTACAGACACAATTTTTTTCTCTTCTTTTGTGGGAGGTCGTTTAGTAATTTTAGTCGGCAGCCACCTTCTTGGCGAAGGAGGCCAACGCCGAGATCTCGCTGGTGTCAGGCTCCAACCGCGTGAACTCGATTTCCTCCGTGCCGCTGTTCGTATTTGCATAAGGGTCTGAAAGGGAATAGTAAAAAAAACTCGTGAACAAAAAAAAACGATTTTTTAGGGAAGAAGCAAAAAAATGCGTATTTGTGGAAAATTTTGATTCACCTCTTTCTGGTGGCCATCGCTTATGAGAAGGGGCGTAGAGTGAGAGGAGCGCCATGGCGTAGATGTTCCACATGCCGTAGACGCCCGTGTAGAAAGCCGACGTGTATTGGATGTCCGTGCTCCCGTCCCACTTCCACTTGTCCTCCGTGACCTGGCCCAAGATGAAGCCGATGACCGTCATTGCCGCACACGCGAGTGTCGTCAGCATGAGGAACTTGAATCGGTAGATGATGCCTGAATGAGGAAGAAGTGACCAGGTGAAAATGACATTCCAACGAAAAAGGCATTGTTATGATTTTGAAGGTATCGTCATCGTGTTTTTCACGTTTTTCCCACATTGCTCATTTAATCTCGAGTTGAAAAATGCCACACATACTTTGTATGCATGCATATGTACATAAGAGCTTTAAAGTGGGTTAGCAGTTAAACGTTTTGTAGACGTTATAACGGCATCTATTCATAAATCGGGGCGATTTGAGACTGCCTTTCCTCAATTCGAGTATTTTTAATACCTGGACTAGGGAGAATCCAAATTCTGATATACATTAGTTTCCAAAAACGTCATTGCTTTTGTCCGAGAAATATTCTGTATTTTATAAAATACCGTTTCACCTCGTGCGTCGAAGCATGTTTTGTTTTATATTCAAAACACTCGAATAATTTTTGCATGCACAATGCACAAAGTCATTTTTGCAGACACAGGCTTTTTTACAAAAAAACGAATCATTTCATTACTGACACAATTTTGAACGTTTGAAATTGCCTTTAATTCCTATTTTTCCCCCAAAACAACTTGAAAAAAGTCCACGTCAACTTTTCATACAGAGTCGAAGCTTGCATGATAACAGTTTGCATTCTGCTTCAACAAAAAAAAATTTCCTGCCAAAATCAAATCTAACTCCCAATCAATCCGCTCCTGCTCGATTTTTGCATTTGTTTCGGCAAACAAAAGAATTACCTCAGTAGCGTTTTTATTCCCGAGAATACTCGGTATTTACATACCTTGGTAATGCAGTCGCCTCACCGCCGACATCGCGGGGAGGGCGGTCCGCTTCGCACTAATATTCCGGAAGACCCGCCACACCATCCACGAGAGGAAGATGAAGTAGAGCGAGGCGGAAATGCCAGCGGCGATGATCAATCCAAGGGCGAGCCTCGTGCCCACCGGCGTCGCCCACAGGGAGTAGAAGGGGTTCGCAACGTGGGCGCCCCGCTCACACAGGTCGAAGAGGAAGAGGGCGATGCAGCCCACGGCCACTGCACTCAGATGCTTCCAGTACGTGCGCAAAGTGTTCTTCTCTCCACTCGACTCCTGCAGGAGATGAAAGATGGTTTTTGCCATTTCAAAACTCGCATAATTATTCAGTTTAGTTGAGCGATTGACGAAGAAATAACAATGTTAGCGAGAAAGTAGTGTTGGAATCGGGGAAAAACTAAAATTGGTATTTACCATTTTGGACGTCCAAAACCTAGCTGCCCTAAACTTCCCAAAACTTCATTGCCATATACACAATGTAAAAAGTGGAAAAACTCAATGGCTGGGGGAATTGTGA
>JAHZMY010001920.1:0-11880 GCA_027743915.1 Seira sanloemensis | reverse complement strand
CCAACTTTCTGTCAACGCGTTCATCAATTGTGATGTAGGTCATGTCACGAAATGAGCCAAAGGCCAGGAGATAAGTAGAGCAGATAATGCAAGCTACCGTGTACAACATTTGTATAAAAGCTCCCATTGTTAAATTATTTGCAACCGAAAATAAAGACGCTTGATTCACGCTGTATTGGCTTTCTTTTTCTTACCGTCTTTGCAAAAACTATCAAATATACGAAAAAATTGCAAAAACACGAAATGGAATGAGGCAAAAGGCAAATGAAATGCGAAACGGTTTACATGGCAACGCTAAATGTCGTTGTTTTTGATGCCATAGGCGTCTGACACGGAGGTACATTACCTGCCACAGGGGTTTGCGACACTAGATCCGCTAGTAGATCTGGGCCGCATGAAGTCCAAATTAGTAGAGTTGTGCGTCATTCGACGCAGAATTGAATGTAGTAGATTCACAGAATTTTTTTTCAAAATTTGAATTCTGGAAAGAGAAACTCGCTACAGAGAACTTAAAATGAATGAAATTACATTAGGTAAAATCAAACATTCCGTTTTGTTTTAAATTTTACTTACAAAATATGAAAACCACAATTTCCAACACCATAAAACACTGGTAGTATTTTGATCATTTTGCATCTAATCGAGCATTCAAAATGATGAGTGAAACTTATGTCTTTCGTCGCTAAACACAAGTCACGATTTCATCCATCGAAATACCATTTCAAAAAATTGAGATCCCTTCCTCCTTTTTGTGCAGATGGCTTTTACGCACAGAGTACGAAATGTGTTTTATTGCCGTTGCATGGTGTACTTTATGAATGGCCAAAGTGGAAAGCCAGCTCACGGAAAAGCTTTTTTTCCATTTTATAGGTGCTCTTGAAGAAGTCAAAAGTATTTCGTAACATTTAGCTAACAAGAATCGTCATTAGAGCGAGTTTTTATCTTGCAATAAAAAGGGAATATATTGCATTTTTCTGTTCGTCGGTGGTATCTCAGGAACTGGCAATTATCCTGAAAGCTCGAGCCGAAGTACAGCTATCTTTGTAAAATGCTTATTTAAACAATCCTGTACTACCCTTCTTCGATACACAGCATCTTTAATATGGAACTTCAAAATACCTTAAATAAAAACTGGAGCTCTAAAATATGCTTATGAATTAATATATTATGTTAAGTATGATATAATGACTCATTGCACTTCACTCATTCAATTTAGAAATATGGGAAAACGTGCAAATGCATAATTTACTCATTTCGAAAAATACATATCGCCATGATCCCCTACTACCTTCTAGATTTATGTTTCTAATTCTACTTCAAAATCCATTTACCAGAATCAAGTGTTGATCTCCAGTCCATAAACCTAAGGAGTAATTAAGCTGAAGAGGTGCTGGTGAAAGGCGCTGGATTTACTTAGGTAAGTATGTAGAAACACGGATGGGCGCGTAAAAATTTTGCTTTCGCGGTATTTCAATTTAGCAAAGTGATGTCAATTTATATGTATGTCTAAATATAATAGACGGTATAGTATAAACGAAAATTTTCCGTTCAGTTATACTTATCATGGTATCGTAAAAACTCAGTTTTAACTTACCTCGAAATTCGACATTGTCGATAAGATATGTTGGTTATTTAGGCTCCCTTTAAATTTTGTGGTAGCGATACCGATATTCGAAATATTCTTACGATGTTACTGGCGGTACTATCGGACGCCCAGCCTTTACTCGAAAGAATTCTATTTTATCATGCAAACCTTATGTAATGTATGTATAGTCTAGAAGGACCCGTGAAGCTCATGAATGAGCGCATTTTGCAATGTTTGCTTTGTAATCTCAGCCAATTCTCTCACTCGATCCTGATCCACAAACCAATATTGCAAAAGCGGGACAGAAAACGCAAATTGAAATCAATCTTTCTCTGTGGGCGAATGTTTTTACAAAATTCAATTGAAAAGAAAGCACCATTATTAAAAGATGTGGGACGAGTATGAGACTGAAGGATAAAGGGCACTACGGTACTCAATCTTGAAAACACATATTTGTTTTTATCTGCCTCTGGATATTCCGTGTCACGAACATTTGCTTACCTTTGCATTAGCTCTTGAGCTCGTGGAAGGACTGAGACATTTTTTCCACTTCATCGAAAAGAGGAGAGAAAGATCTTACCTGGAATGAGCGTCTTCTTATTTAAATATACTTACATACCAAATAATACATGTGATGTTATGTACTTTCTTGCCAATTTTCTAAGATTAAAATAGTGACAAGATATGTATGCGATGTTGGTTGTACGTCTCTCTCATGAAAATTTAACTAAATTCTGTGTTGATTGCTTCCATGATTTAGCATGTAACTTTGGCCAACGTCAGAGCGTTATATAACCGTTTCCAAAAATAAAAAGGTTGACACCATTTTTCAAGGTTTGGTTGTTTTACTTTCATTTGCATAAAATATGCAAATTGTGTTTTTGCGAAAGGAAAGCTGGGTTGGAAAAGCTCGTCTAGATTTTATATTACTGATCACAATGCTTTTACCTTGTTGAGCCAAGGAAGTTTTTCCAGTATTTGCGGAAAACTAATTTAAGAAAAGGGAATTCACACAATACTCCGTACGTACGTACGTATACGTAACATACCAGTTTTTTATTCACTCCTCATCTCCTGGCGTCAATAAATGACAGTCTCTGTGAGGTGGCAAGTGAATTGACTCTATTGTATCTGAAATTGAGGTTTCTCATTCCACTTGCCTTGGCACTGAGCAGGTGAAAGCTGTGGCGGTGACGGAAGCTTACATTATTTCGACAAACCAGTAAAAGGAACCTTTATTGGTTTACCCTAAATCTACTTTTTCAAAGGACTTTTTTCGCACCAATTTCTCTTTCTGCTTGAGTCCCTGGATGCCATTTACTTTTGACTTGACAATCATGACGTTTTTGCCTAGTTTTATTGCATTCGTTGCCTTCGGGATTTCAGTGTCTTCCCTCGAAGAGGACACAAACTTTTGAACAAAAGGGTTCATCAAAGAAAGCATCCTTAAAATATACTGAAAGAAAGCGGGAGGACGACGTGAAATGGCGATCAACAAATCCACTAAAACCATTAGTAGATATGCACTTTCCTTCTTTCATCGCTCCCGACGGTGCAGACAGGTTGACAACTATTTATTTGTTCAGCTCTTTGACAATTCTTCACTTGTCTCCGAAACTCTGAATTTTCAATTTTTCATCAATTGGATGCCATGTCAAACGTTGAGTTTAAGGTGTTTAGCATATTTAGGATATCCTTTTCTCAATCTTTCAGCGTAAAAATTCCAATTCCAATTCCAACCAAGGTTATTGATTAAAACCTTATTTACGCACGTTACAAGTATGAAAAGCATCAATACTTGTGTTTAATTGACAGATTTAGTCCACAGTTTATGTCGGCAAATAAGTATAGAATAAAATTTTGCTCCCAGGTTCATAACAAAAATGTTTCAGGTTTTTTGATCGACTCGCATTCTTTTCCAAAAATTGTCAGTCCTTGGTGAGTTGTACGCCCATACATCTTGAATCCATATTTTTCAGGACAATCCAACCATTAAAGCAGAAAAATGAGCGCAGCGAACTTGAATATCAAAAGCGAGATTTGGCTGGATAGCTAAAATAAATTCTTAGAGATTTTTTTCATGTTATTTTTCAAGAATTCCTTTTGTTCAACATTTCCCATCCCAGCATTGCCAGTAATAATGTTTAGCCTCGATACTTTTCCTTCGCTCAAGTTGAGCAAGGAATTTAGCATTTTCTTCAAGGCGAATATGAAATTATGTAAATTCTTTGGAGCCAAAAGTCATTGCCATTTGCTCTTACATTACAAAATAGTTTCGCATCTTTGAATGCAACACGCGCAATGCATGATGAAACGACTTGTCAGACATTTCTCCTCTGAAAAGCGCCACGACGAACACAGACATATGTATACTATGTGTATATTGTATATGCATTGTTCAAAGATAGAAGGAAATTAATGAAAGTATGTTATATCTTTTTTACTAGATGTAAATGTAATATTGATTCTGGTGCTATAATATTACATATTATACAATCCCTCCATAATTGTGATCTAATTACGTTTGATCTCTTGTTCACTTGTTCTTATGTCATGTCTTCTCGCTTTATGGATGCCTAAATCCTTTCCTTGAAATATTTACAACTACTTTTTATAAAGAGAGGTAAATACTTTTAATAAATATCAGTTCTGTCTGCCGTATCATTTATATTTATTATAAATATTTTTGTCAGCATTTGTGTCGTTACAGCATCCAGACATGCTTTGGACTGGAACAAAATAAACTGATTAAAATGTTATTACTCTATCTGAAGCGCTTTTTGACATATTGCAATTTAAAAACATAGTAACCAAATCATCCTAGTTTGCACTTGGATACGCCATACTAATAGCAGTGTGAAGGAAAACATTTTATCCAGTTTTTCGGTGGAACTTTGTGCTTATGAAGCAACTTGTGGCACATGTCGTCGTGCGCCACTTTTTTTCGGAAGCAGTATTTCATAAAATCATTATGGTGCCTTATTTATAGCAGTTTCAGCTTCATAAAAATCAAGTTGAAGCTTGTTGATGAATGGCTGAGGCTGTTGTGGTTTCCAACGGTAAATTTATGTAATTTGTTTTTACATGGTGCATATCGTAAGTGTTTATCAAATATGAAAGCTTTCCACGAAATGAAAGTTAGCCATGCCATCGAATTAAACTGGAGAGAGTAAGTTTTCTCGTTGGTACCACTTTCCTTTTAAATGTTAAGGAACCAACCCAAGCACTGACGTTGAGAAACTTTCGTACACATCGCACTTTTTGCAGCTTCTACTAAAATATATCAATACCGATCAAAATAAAATATTGTGTTACTCAAGCTTGACCTCGTGATTACTGTTTCTGTAATTCACGTCAAACTCTTGACTGATTAAAGCACACGCAGATTTTGAAGGTGTATTGATGCTTTGCATAAAAAACTTTTCCAACTTATTCCAGAATTTTTAGAAGGGTAAAGTCGGTAATTGCTTGACATTTGGGTTGATTGTTTATTAATTTGGGATATTTTATGCAGCTAATTGCTCACTCTACAAATACTTTAATGCACAACTTTTATAGTGTTTTACAGAGTTGGGCTTATTTTGGGCCAAACTTGGGTAATACTAAAGAAAGAAAAGTAAATATGTAAGCTTTGAATGAATGTGCCGTTTAGTTTGTTCCACTACTATGAGACAAGAAAAAGCATTTGCGAAAGTTTTTTGTAGGCCATTTTCTCCATTTCAAAGACTATTTTTATGCCTTCGTCCTTTTCCATGTCACATTTATGCTTAATTATGCAGTTTTAAGAAAATGCTTTATTTTTGTATGTAACGGATTGCACATATCTGTATTTAATGTATGTGCAAATTATTCTCTTAATTTCTTGACAACTTCTGAAATCAAATTTAAATAGCATTTCGCATACGTAAAAGAAGGAGAATAGCGTGCTACGTCTGCCTTCGTGCAAGGGAAAATAAATTAGTGCAAAAATCTCTTTCAGATTCATGCCAACTTTTAACTGCATCCTTCCGTTTCTTTGTCCTACTTGAGAAATATGGAAAATGCTAATAGATATTGAGACAAAANAAAAGAAGGAGAATAGCGTGCTACGTCTGCCTTCGTGCAAGGGAAAATAAATTAGTGCAAAAATCTCTTTCAGATTCATGCCAACTTTTAACTGCATCCTTCCGTTTCTTTGTCCTACTTGAGAAATATGGAAAATGCTAATAGATATTGAGACAAAAAGTTTTCCCTTCATTTTTTAATTTCAACTTTTTGTTTCTTTATTTTTTCCAATCTTACCCCGATTTCAATTCGGAGATTTTTAGTAGATAAAGCACAGGGCCAGCTGTTACACCCTTCACTTTTTCTACCACAAGTTTGTGCCGTTAGCGCAATACAACGTTGTTTCCGTATCGCTCAAGAGTATTCCATCCAAACTGATTCAGTTATTGAAAATAATCGTGTCATTCAGATTGGAGTCGATAGATTTGATATAGGAAAAAGTTGCAATCTATTGTGCGTGCCTTTTGCATCAAATGCAATATTAAACGAAGATTGCCAAGTATGGATATCCTTACTCAACTTGAAATCAGTGGGAAACCGCAAGCAAAAGAAAGTAGAAACCCAAATATTTCCTTCTTTCTTTACCCCGTCCATATTAAGGAAATGAATCTCACAGGAAAAGTCGGCTCATGAAAAGAAAAAAAAGTGAAGACAGAGAGTGAGTCACTGTATGAAACGAGAAGAGAGTAGGTATATTTGGATGATGTACTATTCAGAGTGAAGAAGCCTCTCATTTTTCCATTTTCAGTTTCTGTGCTAGTAAAACCACAAGCGTGTATAATGTCATCGAGCCCCATTCTTTTTTCCTCCTTTTCTCTTTCCACGGGATTGCGAAAGTCGAAGTCATTCATGGACTCCCGATGCGTCAAATGTTACAATTAAGATTTATTGCTTTCGTCTGCTTTCTTCTGTGCTCCTACTCTTTAGTATTTTAACTTCATTGTTACAAGTGTATGTATATAAGGCCTGGTGGTGTACTCCCGATGCGTCAAATGTTACAATTAAGATTTATTGCTTTCGTCTGCTTTCTTCTGTGCTCCTACTCTTTAGTATTTTAACTTCATTGTTACAAGTGTATGTATAGGTATAAGGCCTAGTGGTGTAGTAGAGGCAGTGGTTAAAGCAGCTCCTCTCCTTCTAAATACTTCTTCCATGGACCTCGTGGTGACGAATACGCGGGGTGATGATGTTGAGCAGTGCGAATTCTCATAATACGATTCCCATCATGAAAAATGGGAAATGAATATATTGGAGAGAGAAAGAGAGAACTTAGCGACGAAAATTCTATGGTGGTCTTGTGTCGTGGATGTGGATTCAGATGTAGTTAGTGGGGAGTTGAATCTCTTGGATTCTAATTCAAAGTTTCTCTTTGTTCAAAAACTCTTTTTGTCCTCTCGTCTTGCAGAAAAAGGGATTCCTTTTCTTGGCAAGATACGTAGTGCATTACGGAAGTAAAAGTTTCGTTTCCCCATGTTTTGATGGAGACGAGTTTTTGAGGAAATCCTTCGTTACTTTTTTCCTGTATTTCAGTTGTCTGCCGCTTGCAATGCGAAGATGTAGGTATATAAATATGGGAGATGGAATTGTTGGCAGCTTTTGGATAAGTCTACAAAAAACGTTTTGACTCAAAATGCGTAAAAGGAAGTTTTATTTGGTAGAAGCCCTTTTAAATTAAAATGCACCTTCTTCCTGTCTAAAAGATAATAGAATGCTTTCCGTTTCCTTACAAACCTCTACGTACAAAATTCGTTTGCAGTAATCGGGCAACGAGGGTTTAAAGGAGGCAAAGATCTAATTAAAGTTTTGTTTTTGTTCTTAACAAGGTTCTTCTTATCTTGTTTACGTCATGCGATTACTTGATTACCCTGATGAATTCGTACACATAATTAAGATAATATGCACAAACATATACACGCATTTCTTGAACAATATTCAAAATTTATTTTTTGAATCAAAATTTATATCAGAAAATTTACTAATGGTATAAATCAGAGATACCTGGGCATCTTTTCGAAAACGTCTTGTGTCATTTAGTCGCTGCATAGGAAGATTTTTTCATTTCATTTCATAACACCCACATTAGGCAAGCCCAATCTTAATGAAACTAAAAACTTTTCAAACACTAACTCTTAGGACACTGCCGCTTGGAATCTTATAGTCTATGTATATAATGGCATTTTTGGTGTGGAAAGCGGTCAATGATATTTTTCTCCCTCGGTAATTATGATTATCTGAAAATTTGCTGAAAGCAGCAACAAATGATGAGGTTGGAGGGAGGAATTTGCCGTGATTATTGGAGGTAAAATAGGCGAGTACATTGTACTGCGGCACATTCTGGACACAAAGTATTTCATACCATCAGCAGAAGAAAGCCCAACGGTGTAATCGACTTGACTCCATGTTCCCGTTGAGGCTAAATGGATGACCAGAGCCTTTGGTGTGCTGTAGGTAGATGCTCCCAAAGTGAATGTAAAGTCTTTGTTTGCCAACGGGTAGTGAGGTAAAGAACAACACGCACATGATATAACCTTTACTAAAAAGATAAATAGTGTTGGATACTTTAATTCCTATGTTGTTCTGTTAGATCCTTTGGATTTACTCCCACTCTCTTTGTTAGCTCCACATATAGCCTCTGCAGTGAAACTTTTGTAATCCTTTATAGTCTCCGTTGAACAAACTTCATGTTTTTTTCTGTTTGCAAAAAGATCACATCTTTTGAAGTAGGGTTTGATGAAGCAGAGGCTAGAAACTTGCTTGCATTTTCATTTCAAAATGAGGCAGAGAGGAAAAGCCCACTTTTCAATTGAGTGGAATCGGAGCTTGATGATGGAAGGAGAGATGGAAAGAGTCAAATGGCAATAATTTTACCTCTGAAAGTCAAAAGGAGGATTTCCTATCAATTCTCCGTCATGGATAGCTTTCATATCTTTGTGATAATGAGGCTAAAACTCGAGTGGTGCACTGTCCTTTATGAAGGCATGCATATTAGGTAAATCTATGCGTTCCTGAAGCACTAATTGAAACTACAATATAGTCAACGTAATGTAGATATCTACATTGGTCTAGTAAAAATTGACTGACCGTTCATTGTTTGAAAATCAGTTTCTCGCCACAAAAGGAATTCATATTTGCCTTTTACCACCCCCATACACATGTTTGCATAAGTAATAAAATTTATACTTTTCGTGAGTATCCTTTGAAAAAAGTAAGGCTTTAGACAAAAATATCAAATTCCTGTGCGTAACGTTTTGTCTATGGAATAATTCCTTGTGCAAAAGCTTCATAAATTTTTAAGAATGTTATTTAAAGCTAAGAAAGAGCAAAGAACTCTTTGCCGTATTTCCTTAATCCTCTGCTTCTTCCTCCTGATAAATTGAAGATTGGCCAAATAGCTTCTGCAAAAAAATGACTACTGAAGGATGAGACATGTGATGAGTTATGCACATATAGAACTGTGGCGTGTAAGAATCCTTGTTAAAAATGCTTTAAAAAGAAAAGTATAGCATCAGGTAGAAATAAAGGAAAAAATACGGCTGGCACATGACAGCACTTCCAGCCCATATATTTTTTAAGCTTTTAGTCAAACATCTTTGACACAGCACACAAAAGGGACAGAAGGCAGGGAACAAGCCCAACCTTAAGTACAGACTTCGGGCAGTCTCAATAAATTTTCCTGGGCTTTCAGTACAATGCACTGGGGCGATATTTCTTCACCTCGTTTAATTCAGGTTGGCAACAACATAACATCCATTTTAAACAATCTCGACATGCCACTACACTGCTATACTAGTAGACAAAGTCGATACATTCTTCCCTGACTTTTTACCTTGTCTTTAATCCAACTTTGCACTCTTTTCATCACTAAAAACCCTTTGCGCTCGACATGAGACACAATGAGTCTTTATATTCTGCCCCAGCTCTTCCGGAACTGGCAACTATTTACCGCTGGAGCTTTTCTACTTTACATACGAGTACTTGTGACAGAGGATCGTTTGGGCACTTATTGAGAATGAAGGTTGTGGACAAAAGGGCGCACATCGTTTTAAACCTCTTTACTCTATTACACAGCTCTCTCCAGCTTGCCATTCAACGAAACATGTAATTTTGTCAGTTTTTAAGAAGCTACAGACTCTTTGTTCTCGTGAAAAAAGCTTTCCTTAAAGTTTTCATCCCGAGTTTGTTAAACCTTTTATTTGTTACATGTAGTATGACAATCCAGAGTTCCATGCTATCTCAACTCAAGTTTTCCTAGAAGAAAATAATTGCTGCAAAATGACAACAAAACTTGCTCCTGGCTTTTTATATAAAGTGACAACAGGCTTGAAGGACACGTACAGCATGAGTTTGCCAAAGTTCTCAGGAAAACCCTGCTTTTAGTTTTGCCGAAAGCGGATACGCTATGAAACTGGCTGAGAAGGGAAGAAGCATTTCAACTTCCTTTTGCACGGTGGTATTCTTAATGCATTATTGTTATGTCATTAACGTAACAATCAAACTTTTTCCGTCGCTCTGTTGTCGGCCGTGTTCCGTGCCGATGCTAACCATTTCTATTTCATGATGCTAGTAGAAAAGTTGAGAAAGTTGTAGACAAAAATTGAAAGTGTCCAACTTCCACTTGTTTACTCCAAAAAGTACTACATTAGTCGCGAGTAATTTTGGAATGTGAGAAAAGCAGGTATTTTCGAAAAAGACAAGACATGATGAGCATTTAAGATATTCTTGAATACGGAAACAGGTAGAATTATTTTAGGAAACACAATGCTTGAATTTCTGACGGAGCATTTTTTTTTAAATTCTTTTGCGTAGAATTTCTCAAAAATATATATCTTTCTCAGCGAGCGAATGGGACATGTTTTCTACTTTAAAATTTTCTGTGAAGGAGCAGAAAAGACTAACGAAAGTAAGTAGACATGGCTGTAGACAAGATAGCTGTGTGTGTGTGTGGAGTCAAAGTTCTTTACACAGCGTAGGCCATTCATTAGGTGAGAATTCTCAAAAGTTACTTAAAGTTTTGAGCTACTGCTTCGAAACGACTATTTTTGCGAAAGAAAGCTTGTTTTGTATTCTAGAGCCGTAGCTGGTAAAATGCTGCTTTCGGTGATTATCCCCTTGTGCACGGATCACTTTCTTGGGAGACCGAGACTGGAAGAAAGTCAGGAATGGAGAAAGTCTGAAGAGGCGAATGTTTTAACCATGGTTTGTTTGTCACATTTGGGAAAGACACGAAATGGTCGTGTTAAATGAGTATGAAACTTTTTCACACTTTATCCGTTTTATGTCATCTTGTTAGATAAGGGTAGAAACAACATGTGTAACTTAAAAGGGTCAGACTATCAAATTTTACAATCGGTTTTACAGCAATAAATAATTAAAATATAACGCTGTTATCTATGTTATGTGAATTTTAATCTGGTTGTTAAACCTTAGGTTAAGAAAAATATTTTTCTTTTTCAATATGTCTGCTACAATCATAGTTGGGATGAACGAATCCACACTAATCAAGTAATAAATCGTTGTAGAGATTGTGTACAATATTTTATTTTTGTATTGTTAGATAAGTTTCTTTTTGGATGACGACGGAGAAAATTAAATTTTGATTGATAAGTCAAAAAAGGTGCTTGCTTTTCGTGGATGTTTTAAAGAAAGAGAAAAGAAGGAATCCTGGAAATGTATGATATGATATAGGATGATAAAAAGTCATCTTGTAATAACTACCCGGAAGTATCTTGAGTTTCTCCTTGAGAAATAATGCTTCAGGTTTTCAATTCCAAGACGAGTAATGAAAGAATGGAATTTATGCAATTAGAGAGTGGATGGGTTTATCTCTGGATTTAACTCGATTTACGGTTGTCGAGTTGATGGTAATACAATAATTTTTGTCAAAAGCAAAACTACAAAGGATTATAAAAATTTAATTAAGATGCCAAACTTGATTGACGTTCAACTAAAGGTAAAAGTGACTACAGGAAAAGGAAAGGGTCTCTGATCAAAGACAGACGATCAAATACATCGAAGTCATCATTACGCAAGTCTGTATTTTAATGTATATTGCATCAGATTTTTTACTTTCCTTGTTACAAACTGCTCACTTACATCCATAGCAAAATATTAAATAATAAATACTAAATATTTTCAATTCCTCGCCAAACTGATTGATTTTTAAAAGTCACTCCAAACTAACTTGCTCACAAGCTCAAAGTATCAGGCATAATCAGTGCATGTGTCCTGGAGGTAATTTTTTGGGGAACGCT